>JAFBJS010006993.1:192396-279716 GCA_016785265.1 Paraplagusia blochii
CTCTACAGTAGAGAAAGAAACAGCTCGTTATTTTCTTTTTTTTAATTAGTCTCAGACCTTCAGTGAAGCTGACACCTTCATAATCAGCCCTCGTGTCCTGACAGCTCATTTGACACAGCGATAATGTGTCTGTGTAATATGATTAGCTGTCCAAACAGCGGCCTGTCCATCAATCACAGCGATTTGCATCAGAGGATCCCAAAGGCTGCGACGGTCAGGAGCATCATGGGATTGTAGTTTTATTAATGACTCAGTCTGGGGGTTAAATTCACCTTCAAATGGTAGAGAAGACGCCACTGCTGCCGAGACTCAGCAGGACTCGTCATCTGGATATGGACAGGACAGAGAGAGACATCAGGCTGTTGATGTTGAAGCTCAGGGCTGAAAATGGACTCGGTGGCCCTTGCCCTTTAAATCAATTGCAATAAATATATATGTTTTATTAATGTAATACATACTTAAATACATATCTCAAAAAATAGTTACAAAATAAAAGTCCTTGAAACGCCTCAATATGGATTTTTCTAAAACGCTGTCAAGTAAAAAATGTGGACTAAAAACTATATAATAACGATAAAAACTATATATTTTTGAGTTATTCAATAAATCACCAAAACATATAAAAGTGGGGACCTTTACAATCTCAAAAAATTGGTTAAATACTAAATGTCCTCTGAATGACTCAAAATGATCACAATTCAATTATATTGCCCAAGATATGTTGCCATTTGAGCAATCACAGCCATAAACAAATAATAATAATAATAATAATAATATTCAATTCTGAACATATCACCAAAACATTTCAGGGGGTGGAGCCTAAGAATCTCAATAAAAATCCACATTCCTCCAATATTAAGACACATTAATAACATTTTACGATTTATTTGTGGCTGTGTTAAAATTTCTGATTAATTTTATCTTGCTTTTATTCATGTCTGTTTTTAATAACAGTCAAAAACACAGACGGGGAAACCAAAGCAGAGCTGTAAAGTTTTTTGGTCCACAAATAGGCAACTAGTGTGCCAAATAAGGGCCGCAGGCCTTTGTTTGAGAGCCACAGAAGTCAGAAGCGACCAATCAGAGCCCAGGTGAAGATTATGTAAAGAAGTCTGTTTTCAAACAAACAAACAAAAGAACTCTGATGAAGCGGTGACTCTGTCTCTGTTGTCTCCACGTCTGTTGACACGTCTTCTCATCCAGTCTGTGATTCCAACAAAACACTGACTTTGCATATAAGGAGGCAGCAGACTGAGAGCCCCGAGCGTCTGTCGGTAAAAACCAAAGAGCTGACAGTGAAACACAAAGAGACAAACACTGACTGACGGGGCCTTCATCCTCCTCCTCCTCCTCCTCCTCACCCCACACCTTCCCTGCTTCACGGCTCCTCTTAAGAACTCGCCAATTACCGCCACATTAATGTTATCTGTGTTTTTGTTTTTGACTCGGAGTTGAATCCCTGTCTCGCCTCTGATTCTTCGGCGTCAACGTGGAGAAGACAGAAGAGGAGGACGCTTCCGTTTCAAACAGATGTCAGACACACCTTCCTCACTGCCATAAAGTGAGATGAGTCTTTGCAAGAGGAGGAGGAGGTGGAGGAGGAGGAGTGGATGAAAAAAAAAGGTCATTTGCCGGAGCGTTTGGCATTTCGTGGCAGTATTTCTTGTGTATGAACGTGGCAAATGGGAGCTTTAACTCACAGATGGTCCACACTTTGGTGAAGGCCCATAAAGCCTCTGCTTCCTGTGAAGGATTTGTTTGTGCCAGGGACCTGAGCCACGTCCAGGATGAGGGATAAATTGTGACAATGACCCCCCAGGTATGAGGCGCGCCTGTGATATGATAAGGGGCCGGGCTAATTTCTGATACACGTCGGGCGTTTGAATCTACTGCAAATTGAAAAGGCGTTTGTGTCGTCGAGCTGTTTCTCCGTCACCTGACGCCACGACCATCCAGCTGAGTAGCAGCTGAGGAGGTGACTCACAAATTTACTAGATCTTCTGATTGCTTTTTACTCCGGTTGTACTCGGAAGACTATAGATGTTACTACTCCAGTACATATGAATACATGTTAAGGCCGTTTATTATCATTTTTTTACTTAACTATTATTGGTTATTTCTGGTTAAACACATTTTTATTTATTAGGTTAAGAAACGCTGCTGAATTTTACGTTATAAATACTTTTAAAGATCCAGCGGGTCCATACAAAATGACTTGGCGGGCCATATTTGGCCCCCGGGCCTTGAGTTTGGCACACATATGATATAAATAGAGAGAAAGACAGACAGACAAATAGACGGATATACGGACAGACACACAGGTAGACAGACAGACAGGTAGACAGACAGACAGATAGATAGATAGATAGATAGATAGATAGATGGATAGATAGATAGATAGATAGATAGATAGATAGATAGATAGATAGATAGACAGACAGACAGACAGACAGACAGACAGATTGACTGATAATTTCTGCAAAAAAAAAAACCCTCCTCTGGCTGCTCTGATGTTCTGCCTGTTGCTTTAAGAACCTGCAGCCATCGCCACCGCGTCCAGGCTTTAGCCTCGTCCCGCTCTGCCTTACGTGCCTGACCCTGACCTCCAACCCTCCCCTCCTTGGAGGTCGAGGCCTGATGAAACCTGTCCCACATCAATAATAGATCACATTACATCCTTCAGGTGGACGGCAACAGATAGATTTTGCAACAGCTTTTCCATTTCGCTGTATTTGATTTTCCTCAAACCGGTCCCTGACAGACCTCAAATGCAACAGCAGCAGCATCAACGGCATCAGCAGCAGCAGCAGCAGCAGCAGCATGGTAGTGATGACACAGGGAACTGCACTTCACACCTGATTTCCATACCGTGATTCATGTTTTGGCAGCACACAGATGAGGCGGCCTGAAAGTCCACATAAAAGCAGCGCAGGAGCATCCAAAGAGCCATAGAGCTCGGCCCTCAGATGAATATCTGAGGCCATGAGGTATATGAGGTGAGGAGAGAAATCACCAGAGCAAATAACAGGAAAAACAGACGAGCCAAGAAAGCCATCGGGCAAAGATTTTTGAATTATGTAGACCTCCAGACGAGAGTACAGAGGAGCTCCTGCTCAGACGGGAGCCTCAGTTAATGGCTGCTGCCCCTGGATTGAATTTCAGCAGACTGTGGCAGCAGCTATCAATTTTGGCTCCGATAATCAATAGAAAATATGGCCCCTGTGTCGGAGCGGGTTTTTTTTTCTGAGCAGGATGATGTCACAGGAGCTCAGACGCCGATCAGAACTTCATTTCACAGTCAACCCAGGAGATGCGCTCTCTCCGCCGCCGTCATTTACGACACAATATCCATTTATACCCATAAAAATACTGTACATACTTGGACGTGGACGCAGAAGCCGCTTCCACGGCTCTCCTGATAAAGACCCCGCTCCTCGACCACGACCTTGACACCGACGGCAGAAGTAAAATTTAATTTTCCTCAGATCTGATAGAAAATGAATTTGGGGCCGCGTTACTGCCGACCACCAGCCAATTAGGTAATTTCAGTTTTATCATTCTGACCTTAAGTCTTGGGGGCGACCACCGTAAAATGAGTTAGATCTTATTTCTTGGCCTTTTGAAAGGCATTCATAAAAAGGTCAGACTTTACTGAGCAAATATTCTCATTAGTGAAAAGGGTTTCCTCATCGCAGCCACTGGAAATAATCACATCCCGATCGTTTCTGTTGTTGTTGTTGTTGTTGTTGTGTAAAACAACATAATCCCAGTTATATTTGTTGGGTTTGAGAAAAACCAACATTATAGGATATTTAATGATTTAATTGCGTTGAATGAATCATTAAATTTCAATCAAAACATGATTTGATATATAGACATTAATTTAAGTAGGGTCCGTGCTTGATTGAATTCAGAGATTTCATTACGGCTTCACTGTATTGAAAAGATAGACTAGAAATGGTAAATGAAATATCTCAATGCCAACCCTGTCCATTAGAGGGCACTGTGGGGCATCTATCTATCTATCTATCTATGAATCTTTCAAAATTTCTACTTATGTACCTATTTTTCTGCGTATCTATCAAAATTTCTCCCTACATGTCTTTCAATGCTTCCACTTGCCTATCTATCTACCTACTTGTCTATCAACAATTCTACCTACGTAACTATTAGCCTACATATCCATCAATGTTTCTTCCTACATGTCTACCTAGGTATCTTTCAAAGTATCACTCTACCTATGTATCTATCAACATTTCTACCTACGCTATTAACGTTTCTATCTACGCATCTACCTACGAATCTTTCAACACTTCTATCAAAATGTCTCCCTATTTGTCTTTCAATCCTTCTACTTGCGTACCTTTCTACCTAAGCATCTTTCAACAATTCCTACTTCGTACCTATCAGCCTACATATCTATAAAGTTGTCTATCTACATATTGTTCAAAGTATCTATCTACATATCTATCGACGCTTCTTCCTACATGTCTACCTAGGTATCTTTCAAAGTTTCTACTTATATATCTTTCTACCTACGTACCTATCCTCTAACCTAGCTATTAACGTTTCTATCCCGGTATCTTTCAATACTTTTATTTAAGTACCTATCTACCTATATCTATCAAAGCTTCTACCTATGTTTATATCTATCATTCTACATATACACCTAAGAAACCTTTCGAGGATTTTACTTGCGTACCTATCTACCTACACATCTATCAACGATTCTACCTACGTTCATACCAGCCTACATATCTACAAAGGTTTCTATTAACATATTTTTCAAAGCTTTTACTTACGTATCTGTCTACCTATGTATCTATCAATTTTTCCATCTATGTATCTATCAATGTTTCTACCTACTGTACGTGTCTATCAACGATTCGACTAGCATACTGATCAGCCTGCACATCTACGAAGGTTTCTAGGTTTCTTCAACGTTTCTATCTTCCTACATAGTTATCAACATCTCTACATGGATCTACGGTAGCTACGAATCTACCGTTCTACTTCTGCCGTCTTAACCCCCCTACACTTGTATCATACTGGTGCAGTGACGGCTACGATTGTCTCCAGTGTCCCCGACGATGACTGAACGGTTATGACATGTTATGTACCGTATTTACGACGTTAGCCATTTCTCATGTTTACCTCTCCTGAACGACAGGAACACTCCCAGCGCCGCCGGCAAGATTTTAAAAGTGGATCCACGTCATGGAAAAACCATAAAAACACGACTGTTTGACAAAACAGTATCTTCTCTCCCACTTAGTCCATCAGTGCGTCTTATTTTAGGACAGAAGATAGATGGAGTGGGAAAGATCAGGAAGTACCTGCAAAGGGTTGCGGGTGGGACAACAAGAGCAAGCATTGGTCCCTAATGGCTCTCATGAAGTATTTAAAGGAGCAGAGAGCAGGAGCCTGAGGCCTCCGGAGGCTGGGCTCCAGGGTAAACACTCAGCAGGTAATGGTGCTCCAACCACACAGCAGCTTTATATCTGTTCACTCAAGCATCTGCATGCAGAGCAGCTGCAGCGGCAGCAGCAGTGACAGCTGCTGTAAAACTGTCATTCTAATGATGAAATTCATGCTCGCGGCGGCGCAGACTGGAGAACTCTCTTTCCAAATTACATCCTGTGAACACACCTGAGCTGCTCTTTCATTCTCAACTCCGCCGTGTGATGCCATCAACTCCTCTCTGAGGTAAAAAAAAAAAAAAAAAAAAAAAAAAAGGAAGCACTGGAACCACGTCTTCTCCACATTATCAGCAGTAAAAAAAAAATCATCGGGTTCCGTTTCGGAGCTGAATCACGAGCTGTGCCGTACCCATGGTTCGCAGGTGAGTCGTGAAGTTCTTGCTGAGGAAGATGTAAATAAATAAATAAAAAGTATAAATGTTGTTTTGATGAAGTTAAAGTACCCCGACTCTTCGCCCGGGCTCTTATTTCGCATGACGAGACTTTTGCAGAGTAACTCTGGAAACAGTGACATTTTAAAAGCTCACTCAGGATAATGGCTGCACTATTGTCATTTTTAACTTTAAAAAAAAAAAAAAAAAAAAAATCTTCAGGGCCATCTGCTCTGCTCTACTCTGCTCTGCTTTGCTCTGTTTTGTGTTTTTGCATCTTTTTTAATGTTTCAAAAAGTTAAACTTAGTCAACTGTAGAGAATTAAAATGACTAAAATATATTTCCCTTGTTTTTGAGCTAATTTTGTGCTGATGCATTAGTTTTTTTCTGCATATATTCCAGACTAACACAGTCTTTTTATCGATTTAGTTTTTTTTCTAAAGGAACGTTTAAGAGTTTATGTTTTTTTAAGCTGTAATTTTACTTTGTTTTTTTGGCAATTTTTTTCAGGGATTTTCTACTTTCCATTACGTTTTCTTTTGTTTTATTATAGCTATTTTTTTATGTTGTTGAGTTAACCTTTGTGAATGATTGTAATACTTTAGAATTTGATGGCACTACTGAACACAGGCCAGTGCTGTTTTAGTGCCAGTCTGAATAAATGGTGAGAATTGGACCAGGACAAGGCATTCGGCCTAAAATGTTGGCCGAAAAACAGCTATGTGAGTTTACAGGACAATTGTGAGACAATTCATGGTGGATGGACACTTGGAATAGGCAGAAGACAAGAGGCAGAGCTGAAGGTGGAGGAGAAAAAGCTAGAGAAGACAGATTGAGATGGTTTGGACATGTTCAGAGGAGGGACAGTGGTTACATTGGTAGAAGAACGATCCTAGAGATGGAGCTACCAGGTAGGAGTCAAAGAGGAGACTGAAGGACATGAAGATACAGAGCTTCTAGTCTAACTCCAACTAACTCCATGTCCTCCCTCAGTGCATCCATCAATCTCCTCCTTGTCTCCTACCTGGTAGCTCCATACAGAGAACAGGGGGAGATGGAAAACATTGATTCGCTGTGGCAACCCCTGAAAAAGAAGAATTTGATTGCATTCGTGTATTTTTTGTGTGTTTTTTTTTTTTTATCCTTAAATTTTTAAAAATGGATCCAAACTTCAGTATCGATTAAGTATTTTTTTGAGTGAAATTTTTTATTTTTTTTTTACTTTTTTTAAAGACTGATGTCCCCGCATCTATGTGTCAGCTAGTCAAAATATTTTATGTTGCTAATTAATCTAATTTCTATTTCTTTGAACTATTTCCAGTGCTGTGAACGCATCACAAGCTGAACAACATAAAACCAGGATATGGTTCTCACTGACGACCCAGGTTATCTTCATGTCTAATGCTGTAGGACCAGCCTCTTCCCCTCGGTGACTAAGTTCTCAAAGTCACAGCTCTGGAGCTGAAGTCCTGCAGCTGCTGCTGCTGCTGCTGCTGAACTCCAGCAGGTTTTCCTCGCCGCTGAGTCTGACCTTGTCCTGGATGCAGACGTGATGTGACAACTCCAGGACAAATGCAAACCAGGGCTGAAGCCTGTGGAACACTGACTAGTGCAGGTTTGTAAAGGTGAGCAAACACACACTGTCATCTGTTTCCTGCCACCAACCCAAAACAAGACATAAGGAACATCCTGTAACAGAATGCAACTCTGTGCAGGAAATGCTGTGACTTTGTAGACAAACTTTTCCACCACTAGGGAAGAAATCTAGGGTTCCATACTCTGATCAGAAGGAGTGCCTGTCGCTGTCCATCAGGGGGCACCGTGGTGCACAAATACTAATGATCTCGACAAGTTGGCTTTTCCTGGAAAATAACAATCCAAGGATGTAGAGAAAACCAAGCTGAGAATTGAATTCAGGCTGAAAAACAAATCACTGCACAACTTTTTTTTATGTCTGACGTCTCTTTCAGTTCGTCACTCTAGGGGGCGCCAATTGATATGGTGCAGTTTGAATATCAATGCCGTGCCATAATCCACTTCCTAATCTTACTGGAATAATCTATCTATCTGTCTGCCTATCTATCCGTCTATCTATCTATCCGCCTATCTATCTATCTACCTACCTACCTACCTACCTACCTATCTATCCGTCTATCTACCTACCTACCTACCTACCTACCTACCTACCTATCTATCTATCTATCTATCTACCTATCTATCTATCTATCTATCTATCTTATCTATCGACAGTGTCAATGTGAGCAAAAATAGAATTCATCAATGAATTTTTAATATATATCATTTATTTCTATACTGAAACATTTTTTTTTACGTATTTACAACAGTCAAGTGTCTTTGATGTCGTCTCAGTTGTAGAAAAACCAAACCCAGCTCAGAGTCCAGTTTTTAATTTATTTTTTTTTGTCTTTCTTTCAGCAGAGGGCTTTGGATTGAATAAAAAGACAATTTATTCCCTTTTTTCCTACTGTCCATAAAACTGATGACACACCAGCTTTATTCATTTTTATTCATTTTTAATTCCCTGTATATCTCCCTAAAGGAAGGCATATCATTGGTTTGGCAGGCACAGTAAAGAATATTTACTGTGTGCTGTCAGGTAACCTTTTTTACAAATGAAGGTGTATAATACCCAGGGACGGGATTTACTGTAAGGACGTTAATATTCACTTTTTGCAATTTGAGAGCTTTGTCAAGCATTTCTGAAAGATAACACACTGCCAAAAATGTCATCCACAAACTATTAGTCTACTCACTTTTCGCATAAAGTACTTTTCTTTATCACATATTGTCACACAATAAATATGTGAAATAAGTACTTTAGAAATACGAGGCAGGCAGGTGAGTGGGCAGTGAAGTAGGACGAACAACTACCTGTAGGTGGTAGTAAACAGGCAAGTTGGTGGAGTGGTGGATATGAGGGTAGGCTAGCTATATAGTTCATTGACAAGTGTGAGCCCAATGAAAGCCAACAGCCCTAACAATGGGGCTATATACTATACTATACTAAATATACTAACAACTACAGGGTGAAGTAGAACATAGCTAGTTTTTAGACGAAAAGGCAGTGCAATACTTAAATAAAGGTTGTCGTCGTAGTAGGTGGAGTAGAAAACTGGTCAGGCACAGGCAAATTGAGGCCCGGGGACCCGATGTGGCCCGTTAATTTTTTTAATGCGGCCTACAAATCATTATCATTAAATTTCTGCCTTTCCCATGCAATACCTCCATTTACCCAGTAGATGGCGTCAAAAAGGCTATTGGAAATTTTTGTTTTTATGCATGACTTTTACGTGCCAGTCACCTAAGTTCAAACAAACGCTCCGTCTTTCGTACTCTGGACTCTGCCCCTGTGTCCAATTTAAGTCAAACAGTTTGATAACGTCTGAGCTAGCTGCAATAGTTAGTTAGTTGGTAGGTCGCTTACTATTTAGCCTAGGCGTAGGTATCGATTTGGGCGGGAAAGGAGATTCATTGGTGAGATATCAAGTAAGTAAGGTATCAAGCAAGTAAGGGAGAGAAGAAACAAAGATTCAGACCACATTGTCCTCTCCACAAGACAGGTTAACAATAGCAATGGAGACGTAGGAAAATCTCTGATCATCCTGAGTGGGAACAGTTAAGCTTATGCACAACTTTGTGTCTGCCTTCGTTATTTATTTTTCTCCCTCCACTCTCACTGTCGGAGTCGTCTTTGTAGATTCTGGTCAGCACAGACTCATGCTGCGTGGCGTTTCAAGGTAGACAGCTAATCAAGATGAGTGTCGGGACAGGAGCGAGATGAATGGAGCGGGGGGCGGGAGGCGGGAGGAGGAAGACAATGCACTTCCTGTGTGAGTGAGCAGAGGATGCATATTCATTCTCCAGCGGTTGGTTCACTGCAACTGAGTAAACAGTCGCTTTCAGCACTTTTCCAAAGGTGATGGATTGGAAAAAGATACATTTTGTTACAATATGTGATAGAAACGAGGTGAAGGTGAAGGGAAAAGCTTTCTGGACGGTGGTGAGACCAGCCATGATGGATGGATAAGGGACTCTAGGAATAGGCAGAAGACAGGAGGCAGAGCTGGAGGTGGAGGAGTTAAAGATGCTGAGGTTCTCTTTAGGAGAGACAAGGATGGACAGGATCAGGAATGAGGTGATTAGAGGGACAACACAGACAGGAAGGTTTGGAGACAAAGACTGTTGAGAAAAAATGGTTTGGACATGTTCAGAGGAGGGACAGTGGAGACATTGGTAGAAGAATGATCCTAGAGATGGAGCTACCAGGTAGGAGACAAAGAGGAGATTGATGGATGCAGTGAGGGAGGACATGGAGGTAATTGGAGTTAGAGTAGAAGATACAGAGGACAGATTGAGATGGAAATTGTTGACCTACTCTGACTAGAGGGACAACGCAGACAGGAAAGTTTGGAGAAAAAGCTAGAGAAGACAGGTTGAGATGGTTTGGACATATTCAGAGGAGGGACAGTGGATACATTGGTAGAAGAATGATCCTAGGAAGAGCACACATCTGAACTCCAGTCAGATGTGTATAAGAGACAGCAGTGAGGGAGGACATGGAGGTAGTTGGAGTTAGAGTAGAAGATACAGAGGACAGATTGAGATGGAAATTGTTGACCTACTCTGATTAGAGGGACAACGCAGACAGGAAAGTTTGGAGAAAAAGCTAGAGAAGACAGGTTGAGATGGTTTGGACATATTCAGAGGAGGGACAGTGGATACATTGGTAGAAGAATGATCCTAGAGTTGGAGCTACCAGGTAGGAGACAAAGAGGAGATTGATGGAGGTAGTGAGTGAGGACATGGAGAAGATACAGAGGACAGGGGGAGATGGACATTGTTGACTCGTTGTGGCAACCTCTGAAATAAAAAAAAAGGGGACAAGCCGAATGGTATGAAAGAGTCAAGTTGAAGATGTGATCATTTTTGTTGTGTTGTTGACTGTACGACAAACATCCTGTAAACAATCCTTTATTTCTCTGTCAAACGTCTGAGGATGGGTTTATTTTAGGAGCAGTGAGTCTAGACTGGTGAGACATAGAAGTTCACAGTGACTGACCAAGAAGGACATTATCTCTGTGTGATGTAGGAAAGTCTGTTATCTGTTCTCCACACCAAGATGGACTCTTGACGTAGCCACATATTACAGGCACAACAGGAGGACGAGACATCATCCTTTTATAGCCCGCAACGCACATCACTGTCACTCAAGTTTTTTTTTTTTACATCAACCTAGTAGAGTTGTAGCGTTTTATTACAGAAGTTAATGGTGTCCATCAGTCTGGACGGTTGTCAAATGTCAGACCAGGGTCTAAAACCCATTCAAGCATTTATTAGCATTTTCTGAGGTAGATGGATGTCTGTCCAGAAATGTCAAATGTTAGGGATGGAGATAAGCAGGAGTGGACGTTGCTGCAACGCCATTTGTTTTAAAACGTTTATGGCGAAACATGTAGAAGAGGCTATGGCTAACGTTTTTGACCGGTTGGACACAGTTGGTCCTAAAATCTCACCCACAGACAGAAGCAAAAAGTTTGTTGGGCTGGGTTACAAAGCTGATTGGGCCATATCTGGCCCCCGGGCCTTAGCTTGCTTGTCCCCGATGTAGACATGTAGTGGGTGATGCTGAACATTCATAACTGTGCTTTTGTTTTTCCTATTAAACTGGAACAAAATCAGGACCAAACTAAAAAATTTGGCATCATCTAGAACAGGCGTGGGCAAACTAAGGCCTGGGGGCCAGATGTGGCCCATTAAACTGTTTTATGCGGCCGGCCAACCTTGTCCAAATCAAATTATTTACTTATATTATCAATATATTTTTGCCTTTTCCCTGCAATAATGCATTTCCTAAGTAGATTATGTCATAAAAGTTAATAGCAGTGTAGCATTTTAGGGTTTTTACATGACTTTTCCATACAAATTATCTTAGTTCTATCTTTCTGCTGTCTCTTCTCGTCCCCCGTCTTTAAATTTGGGGACCAATTGTGGCCCACAAGTGAAAATGTTTGTCTTTGTTAGTCAGACAACAGCATGTCTAGTTGGACTACAGTAATTCTTTGTTAAAGCACCAACTAACTAAACTAACTTGACTGTTGACCTGCGGTTCATGTTTGGCCCCCGAGCCTGAGTTTGAAACATGCGATGTAATGCATAAAACTTTCCATTTTGAATAAGTGTTTTAAGCCCAACTTTGGAAGATGTCAGGGGGGAAACCAACGCCCTGCGGCCGGAAAACAGGCACCATACCCCGGTCTAATCCAGAGCCTGGAGGTTTAGCTTGAAAAATATCGGTGACTGTTTGTTCAGTTCAGAAAATTCCTCAACGTGTCTAGATTTGCTAAACATAAATTAAAAAAAAAGGCTCAAAAACATGGTTGGATTCTGCAGGCGGAAGGTGAGGTGAGTGGGAGGGGAGATGTTTGTTGGATGGATTTTTATTTCCTTCAAGTCCTGGCCCAGGTAGGGCAAAATAAAAACCCTCAGATAAGGTGATTTATGCACACATGGTACCAGGAGGATTACCAGGAAGGAAAAAAACAAGTAGTGAGTAAGAACGAAGTTTGATTCTGCAGCGGTAATGAAACCCTGCACTTTGTTTAATGCACACTGACGAAGACTCTGCTTCATTCCTTCTTCCTAATGCCTGATCAGTGTGCACTTACATGGAGCCGCCATCCTTCTGTACAAGTCTGTTCAACAAGAAACGCCCGGAATTCCTTTAACGTCCACAATCTGTCTTTTCATTTTCTGGACACGCATCCACAGATGTTCTTTGGAACGCTCCCTAAAGTGACCTTGGTTTTCCCCATATGGAGTCAAAGGCCCTGGAAAGTGGCAGTGAGTGAAGAGGAAGAGGAAGGAGGAGGATGAGCTTGTTGTAGCATTTGCATCAACGTCCTCCCCTTTTTTCCCCCATTCTCTGCGTCCTGAAGTGAAAACGTGCTTCCCCACTGATGTGATTCTATCTCATAACCTCATCTTTCACCGTGTCAGCGACTTCTTTATTGCCCTGGGAGTAGGAACGCGGGGACTTTGCACAGAACAAGTTCTGTGGCATAAGCAGAACAACAACAACAACAACAACTCCCCAGTTCTATTTACAAGGCAAATTTACTGTCTTGTTTTCCTTTGAAGGCCACAACAAAGATAAAAGCCTTGATAGATTTTTTTTTTCTTTACTTTCTTTTGCGATCTGCACTAAAAAATCCGTGTTGGCTGACAACTTTATAACAGCCGAAAAGAAGCGAGAGAAAAGGAGCTGGGTATTTTTTATGCCACTGTACCATTTTGGCCGCCATAACGTTCTCCTGAAATCGATGCCATTAGCAGAAATTTATACCAACGGAGTTAAAGAGCAGGTGAAACTGAATATTGATTTACTTTTTCTGTCTCGTTTTGCATAAAAATAGCGAGGAATAAAAGTCTTGGCCAATGTAAAAGAACCCAAAGCCTAAAAATGTACAATAATTAAAATGTCTGGATCCAGAGGCAAGGTTTCGAGGAAGGAAGTTCTTCCCAGAGTTTGATAAAAAATTTTAAAGATCTGTCTCGTCATCATCCAAGTTGGTCTGGTTGAGTCTGAACCTCACTAGCTAACCCTGTCTCTTAATAAACCGGTGACATTTGAGCAGGGGCGGGCCCTGCATTTTATTGGAAGGCCTTCAGGGACGTCAGAATTTTGTGACGTTAAATGAATATGTTTCATAATAACATCAGTGACACCAGGACTTGAGAATCCGCACTTATACATTGTATCACCCTTAATATAATCCAGTCGTATTTCTGGCAAGATCACATTGTCAGACTCCGAGGAGAGTTTATCCAATTACGTGACACGGTCTTGTTGCCTTCCACGTAAGGCCAGCTAGAAGGCTCTGAGGTTGCAATATCACAAGATGATTGGTCTGAGTGCTGTAAACTTGAACGGGCTGTGTCCATTCACTTACATTGGGCAGGGCCTTCAGCCTTTTGATTCTGAAGGCTGATTGGCAGATTTCATGGAAACTGAAAAACTAGCTAGCTAACTCTCTTTATACTATTAAGAAATAAATAATGTTACGTTTTTTTTTTTTAATATTGATGATTAAATGTGTATTTCTGAGTATGTTTAGGCCAGCAGAGAAGGCTTTGCTGGCCCTGGAGGCCCACCACTGCATTTGAGGTCCCTATACACTCATCGTCATATTACATTGAAGCCCAGTACATACTCCTCCACGCTGTCCAAACACAGTATAGAACAGTATTGATCCACAAGGTTCCTTACTAGCCCTAGTGGTCCGACAATTCATTAAGTGGTGCAGCACGGGTTGAGGTCAGTAAACACAACTGGAATCCACACAAAGGGTTCATGTCAATTTACGAGATGAAATGAGATGGTTGAGAAAATACGGTCACTTTATGTAAGCAGGGGGCGGTGGTGGCCCTGGTGGTTGAGGAACCAGACTGAGGTCCTCAGGGTTTCAGGTTCGAGTCCAGGCAAGCCACAGGAAGGTTCACAGTATGGAAAAGTGTGATTTGGGTGGCATAGGACGCCAGACTCCATTTTGTACATATACTTTTTTTATGGTTTGGTCGGCAGGATGAGGAGCAAGAATTTTGGAATAAATCTAAAACCTACCTTAAGGCAAAATCAAATTTATCTCTGATTCCTCTTCAATCTAATGCACAGACCTCCCATAATCCTCCTGGTTTGCTTATCTTTGCTCTTTAGTATGGCCAGCGTCAGCTGTTGCAGAGTAAACATCATTTGCAAAAGCCTGCCAGATCATGCATGGACAAAAATCAATCATCGTCTAAATGGTTGTTTCTGGAAAAAAAAACAAAAAAAAACTGAGGATACAGTAAATGAGCAGAGGAAGGAGAGAATCGTCAGAGTCATAGACACCGTGTACGAAGTATTTTTAAAGAGTAGATGTGTTCCATTAGTACAGTTAGTGTATCTGCAGCTGATTACAAGAGCACTCCAGCTGCAGCTTCTGCCTCTGGAGATCATATTCCATGAGCAGTCTTCATTATCAAATAACAATTGCTGGTAAATGGTAACAAATAGAGGCGGGTGAATGGAGACCGGGCCTGATAGGATGTAATAAACTTACCGGGGGCATCGTGCATTCACCACTTATTCAATTACGGCCTAATGTTCTAGACAACCATGAGTGGGGATCAAATAAGAACCATTTTCTCATATGAGTTCGCCCCGGTTCCAAACCCGAGGGCCGCAGCTCATCGACCGCCTCGCTGTAAATGAGGCCCTACATTGTTAAATGAGGTGGCGTAATGACACACGCTGTAAGACATCGTCTCCTCGCAAAAAAAAAAGAGAATCTTTGCCAATTTCCGAGACATTGTTTACGCAGCACTTGTTTGGTGTCGCAACTCTAAGATGTGTTAATTACACCGGAGAGCAACGGGGTGTAGGCAGCGGCGTGTAGCGCGGTCTTTGGAGAATTCACGATGGAAGTTCATCCTCTGGTGGAACGATTCAGTGCAATAATGTATACGTTCTCCTTTGAGGAGCGGAGAGGTTCAATGTGTGTGTAGAACTGAGGAGAACGCAGAAGAACAGAGGACAATATGAGACAATACATAACAGGAAGGAATGGAATAGAATAGAATACATTAGAAAGTTGATGAAAGACCATCAGTCCTCAAGGTGATGGTCAAGAGAATTTTATGTCCAGTTGCCTAATAAAGACACAAACATTAGAGAAGAATAGAACAAAATAACTAAATATAACAGATCAAAAACTCAATAAAATAGATTGGAATATGAAGGGAAAGGTTCACGGGACGATTGTGAGACCAGCCATGATGGATGGATTAGAGACACTAGGAATAGACAGAAGACAGAAGGCAGGGCTGGAGGTGGAAGAGTTGAAGATGCTGAGATTCTCTTTAGGAGAAACAAAGATGGACAGGGTCAGGAATGAGGGACAACACAGACAGGAAGGTTTGGAGAAAAAGCTAGAGAAAACAGATTGAGATGGTTTGGACATGTTCAGAGGAGGGACAGTTGAATGATCCTAGAGATGGAGCTACCAGGTAGGAGACAAAGAGGAGATTGATGGATGCAGAGAGGGAGGACATGGAAGTGGATGGAGTCAGAGAAGATACAGAGGACAGGGGGAGATGGGACACAATGATTCATTGGGGTGAGCTCTGAAAGAAGGACAAGCAGAAAGGAATTGGAACATATAGAATAGAACAGAATAGAACAGTAAACATCTACTCCACTTTCTAGAGATAAGAATTGATCTTCTTAGATCAGTAACCTAAGGAGGTCAGTGTGAGAATAGTCTTGTATCGACCAAGCAATATTCTAACTCCGAAATTAGCATAATTATGTAATATCTGCAAAATCAATACCATTTTCTGTCCAATAGTGTAGGCCCTATCATGCAACGTCTCAGTTTCGCAAAATGATGTGTAGCCTAAATACAGTTTGCAGCTGAATGTTAAAGGGACAGTCACTAGATGGCAGCATTGCAGCTCATTTAATTAATCTCCGACTCATATAGTGGTTTGTAGAGATGGATAAAATCATACTAACAGCACAGTGATGGTATTGGAAGATATTTGCAGTTAAGTAAGTTAATATAAGACATCTCGAAATTTAATTTATAAAACTCAAGAAGTTATTAGACAGAACTTCAGAAGTTGAGGTTTTCCTGGTGGGGTGTCAGAGTCGTTCTGCTCTGCTTTATTTTATTGCCAGAAAATGACAGCCCTGATCTTTGCCACAGCATCACCGTCCTTTCAACTGTCTTCACTGTCGTCTCTGTGTTGTCCCTCGTCTGGTTCATACTCAAGGTCAAACCTGTGAGTGAAGGTTGAGGTGGAAGCAGCGCTGGATACTTTTATTTTTTTTCTGTTACTTTTCATGTTTGGTCTGAGTTTGTGCGTATCAATAATTCAGTCTCACCCCAGGGACAGTGGCAGGAGCAGCAGGAGAAGATGTATTGATTATCCGTCTTGTAATTTCACCGTTTGGAACATAATTCCCATTGATTTGGATCCTTGTTCCCCACTGTTCAAATAGTAAAAATTGTTTAAAAACCGAAATATCATAATAGTTCCTTTACCAGATGTCAAAAATGAAGGACCAGTTTCAGTATTTTTAGGACAAAATCTGTTTGTTTGTTTTTTTTGTTAGTTATTGATATATTTCGTCCTTAGGAGACCAGCTACAACACTAAATCATGGTGGACAAATTCTTTATCTTAAGTTCTCGTTTCCTGATAGATAAAAATCAGGGGTGAAGACATGGTCTTTTAACATGTTTGGGTTCGATTTAATTGAAAAGACTTCGCCTCAGGACAAGATAATGTCTCAAAACCACAGAGTTCAAGTGGAATTGTTTTCCCTGAACTTAAACCAACTCCTGTGTGGTTGTGCCACAGAATCCCAATCAAAAACACACTTAACTGAGTCGGTTGTTACAACTAATGGAAATTATTTCCCAGAATTCAACAGTTGGGAAGAAAACAAATGTAAAGTTTCTCTGTTATTGCCAGATTCTCCAAATGGGCCAAATGAACCAGATCATTAAAGAAATGGAAGATTATTCTGGTTTCAATGTTGTTTTCTGTCAAATTGTCCATTCTAACAGAAACAGAAGAAGTCAAAGAGCAGATTCTTTGTGTAGAGTTAATGCGTAAATCTTATAAACACAAGAAAAAAATCTGTCATGTCTTAGGGTAAATAAATATTTACATTAATATATATATATATAAATTTACAAACAAGTAAAACAGAAGTTGGATTCAATACAGATGGAATAAATATATATTTTTTTACATCTTTGTCATTTTTGAACAATTATGTATTTAATATTGAACTAATGTGAAATATATGATTTATTTATTTTTACTCAACTGTAGAACAACAAAAGTTGATTGATTATAAAAGTTGAATGTGATGTCCTAATTCTAATTTTAGCAATAAGATAAAAAAGTTACTGGGTCTCAGGGGCAGTGGTCTCCACCACTGCTCAGAGCTCCTCGGTGGTAACCTGGCAACTGGTGGAATCGAACCTTAGCCTTGCAGACCTAAACCCGCTTCCTTAACCGCAAGGCCACTACTGCCACCAAGTGCCAGATGGATTATTTCTCTTATTGCTGTGCAGTATCACATGAATGATGATGGAGAACTTCACTCCAGTATTTTTGTCTAATATTTGTCTGTGGTGTCACAGAGATGTCTCTGTCCCTCATTAAAACTCTCTGCCTCTGGTCCGAGGTCTTACTTCTTGCACCTGCCTGAGCAGCAGGTGGAGCGAGCACCGACTACAGTGATGTGAATTGACGTCTGCAGCAGCCAGCAGATTAGCAACGGCCATTAAAAGTAGGCCGGACATTTATGAGCAGAGGTGAGGGACGGTGTCAGAGCTGACAGACGGACAGCTCGTCAACCGATGGTGGACAACGGTACAGTAATGATGGAAGGATGAAGTCACGGAGTGGGAATATTTCCTGGATGGTTGACAGGAAGTGACAGTGAAGCAGCAGGAAAAAATTGTTCACACTGGAGTTTCCATCTGGAAGGATTCAGAGACGAGAACCCAGACTGAGATGAGAACCCAGTCTGGCACCACCCAGATCACACTGCTCCATACGGTCAGCCTTACAGTGGGTGGTGAGCCCACAAAAAGTTCTGAAGCTCAGAGCACCACAGGGGCAACCTGGCAGTTGGTGGATTCAAACCTAAAGCCTTGTGGACCCAAGTCTGCTTCTTTAACCACTAGGCCACCACTGCTGACGATTTTGGAACATTTTTTTTTTTGTTTTTTTTTCTTTTCACTGAAATATTTTAGTTGATTTATTGACATTTTTTTGCATAACTTTTTTTAATTTCCAGTGGGCTCACCACCTGCATGATGATATCAAATCAAATAGAAAATTGCACAAAAAAATTGCAAAAAAACTTTTTTTGTATTTTTTTTTGTAATTAAATACAAATAAAAACAACCATTATAGTATATGTACTACCTTGACTTCTACTAAAATAATAATAATTTATCATCTTATCCATTACAACGTCTCAGGTCTTCCATTAGATAAAAAAAGTTTCAGATTCATTCATTTATCTTCATTCTCTTATTTGTTACCGGAACTCAGGGGCTGCAGTCTCCACCTTCCTGTGGGTGGTGTGCCCACTGGAAGCAATGTGGTTCTGGACGGTGCTCTGATCAGAGCAGCTTAGTGGAAACATGGCAGCTGGTGGATTAGAACCTGAAACCTCGTGGACCCAAGTCTGCTTCCTCAACCACTGCGCCACCACTGCCACATAATAATAATAATAATTTTATAATAATTTATAGACAGTTCTTTGGCTCAACAATATTATATTCCTTTATATATTATTTACAAAAAAAATTATCTTTTTTTTTTACAACCTAATTGTTCATATTTATATTTGTACTAAAAAGTTACAACAATATAATTTGATACGTAATTGAAAAAGACACAAACTCCTTGGTTCAAATCCAGCCTCTGCCTTAATCATCACATTTGCATAAAACCTATTTGATCAAGAGCCTCAACACGGATCACGTTCAGCGTTTGGAGAATTTACAGCATCGGTTTTTCGTCCGGCTGCCAGCCCGGAGTGGACAGCCAACTTGTTGGAAAGTCCTGCGGTCAAATTTACAGCTGGACACTGAGCCAAAAAGTTTGCAGGAAAACAATGTTCTCAGTTGAATCTACAGACATTAAATCTTTTTTTAAACACAAATTTTTCACTCAGGCACTGGAACTGTCTTCAACATGAAATTAACGTAAATACCAGCAGGTCATAGGACAAGTAGGACTTTTCTATTTGACTGTTGCTAATCAAGGAGAGTCGCCTCAACCCCCCAACATCTTCTTAGATGTCCTCACAGACGTAAGTTAAGTCCTCGCAGAAACAGGGGTCTCACACAGCGAAGAGCGGTCCCCGCAAGTACAGCTCGACAAATACACCTACGCTACACACCCATGCATGTTGTTACGTCCTGATAGTCCAAAAAAATAAAAATCGGAGTGACAGAAAAGGTCTTAATCAAAAGTGAGACAGAGACGGCAAAAATAAAGTTACTAACAGGGGAAGACACATTTGTTTTATGCAGTGATTCTCAACTGTAATGAAACAAAAGTTGACCTTAGGCCATAGCTGTGGCAATAAAAAGTGTTTTGAAACGATATCCATAATTTTTTTGGAATTCCAGAAAGAGTTACTGAAGAGTAAAGCTACTGGAGTAACACTGAGAGATATATAAGATATAATAATCATCATTTATGAAAAGGTTTGGAGAAAAAGCTAGAGAAGACAGATTGAGATGGTTTGGACATGTTCAAAGGGGGGACAGTGGATACATTGGTAGAAGAATGATCCTAGAGATGGAGCTACCAGGTAGGAGACAAAGAGGAGATTGATGGATGCAGTGAGTAAGGACGTTGAGGTAGTTGGAGTCAAGAGTTGAGGACACAGAGGACAGGGGGAGATGGAAATTGTTGACTCACTGTGGCAACCCAAAACTCTGGAGTTTTACACCAATGACAGAGACATTTCCTCTTGGCCAAAGCAAAGGCCTGGTCTGCATCAACATTTTTGATAATTTTCACTCAAAGTGTGTTCCACAATGTGCGTGCAATCCAGTTACTAGAACATTGTTTGTGTAGTAGTAGAAGAAGGACACAGTGGATCACATTAAACGTTGGACTCCACATGGTCAAAGATTTTTTCCGAAAGGAAAAGTTGAACAAAGGTCTGTCCTCTCTAAAGTACAAGGACAACTCAAGTTTGTCCTCTTGGTCAGCACTAACTGGTGAACAGATTTGCAGCCTTGTTACAGCAACGATTGATAGTACCGTATTTTCACGACCATAAGGGGCAGCATACTCAGTTTTGTGCCATTACTATATTTAACACACGAGGGCACCTGATCATAGGGCGGTGGTTTTATATACAATCCACGCCCCCACACTTCCCCCTTTAAAGTTCTCATGGTTTCCTCTACTGCACTCGCCAACAACAACAAAACACACACAAGCATACAAGTGTGCTGTAAAAAAAAAGAGCGGGAGCAAAACCACGCCCACACTTTCCCCTTTAATGTTCTCATGGTGTCCTCTACCACGTCCGCCTTACAACAAAACACACAAGCATACGAGGGTGCTATTTAAAAAAAAGAGCGGGAGCAAAACCACGCCCACACTTCCCCTTTAATGTTCTCATGGTGTCCTCTACCACGTCCGCCTTACAACAACACACACAAGCATACAAGTGTGCTATTTTAAAAAAGAGCGGGAGAAAAAAAAACACGCCCACTCTTCCCCCTTTAATCTCATGGTGTTCTCTACTACGTCCTCCTTACAACAACACACTGACCATACATTTTGAAGAAAATGTAAGATTTTTTATGTGCGCCTTATAGTCGTAATGATGTCAGTTTGGTGAGATTATCACCTTAGCAATAATGCAGTGACAGTGGCACGTACGACTGGTTTATAGTAACTGAGATCTGAACCAGAGTCTGTTCATTTATCAAGTTTGGACTCTTAATGGTGTTCCGTCTACACCCGTCAACACACCACATCCTGGGAATTCTCTGCTGCTACAGAGCGGAGCGCGGATACCAATCTTTCTCCCCCCTCTTCCCTTCTCCCGTCTGCTCTCCTGAGCTCGGCGATGATGAATACGAAGCGAGACCTGTGGTCCGTGAAGAAGCTGATGACCTGACCCTGCAGCGGCGGCGTCTCCAGAGCTTTTTCTTTGTCGCAGCCTCTCCATCAAAGACGCCGTCACCGCTCCATCTCCAGCAAAAGCAGATTCTCTCCCTCTCTCTCCACCTCTCTCTATCTAATGTCACTGATTACACAGCCATGTAATTAATCTGTCAAGGTTAAATATACTCTGTATGTGCGCGAGTCGGTGCGTGCACAAGGGCCATGGGACCAGAAGGAAGCTTCTCATGAAGATATTGAAAAGAAGTGAACATGAGCACAACTCACCTGTGAGGACACGGATGGAAACGAAGTCCAGAGGAGGATCAGACATGGAGGAGGAGACAAAACAAGAAGGAAAATAAGTTAGTATTTCAGGCACTTATTAAAACTACTGTACTTTTCACACACACCACAACAGTACAATAAAGCCTGTATTACTCCAGGAGTAACACTGTACTACAGATGCTGTGATGCTCCTACGAATCCAAGACAAAGTTGTACTTTCCGACCACATTTTAGGGTCAGTAAACACAACCAGAATCCACATGAAAACAAGAAACCTCCAAATGTTTCTTTAAAAAAAAAAAAAAATCAAGAAAAATTCAATTTTTTTTTGCTTTGCCTTATAGTTCCGAAAAAAAATAAGGGCCCCTTCCTTTCATTTGGCTTCTTCAATGCTGCTTGTTGTTGCTTTTGCTTTTATTTTATTTTACTTATTTTATTTTAACTTGTGTATATTGTTATGTATTTCGATTTTATTTTGTTTACATTTTGTAAATATTTTATTTTGCTTTTCTGCCTCATTTCTTCCTTGAGAATTTTATTTTATTTGGACATTTTACACAATTGTGAGTCATTGCCTGCCATGTCATGTGACAGATAAATCTTCTTGAATCTTGAATCTTCTTATGCTATGTCAAAATTTGGAGGTTTCTTGTTTTAATAATGGCAAACAAATAAAAATTTGTTTTGTTTATTTATTTATTTATATTTTAGACTTTTATGGTTCCTGAATCTCACAAACATTGGTGCCACAATGGATCCTAAAATCGGATTCAGGGGCGGCGAATAGAGCAGATATGTATTTAATCTTCTCTAACCCACCCTTATGGAAATTACAGGTATTGCAGGGAAAAGTTAAGTATAGAGAAGAATTATAATCACAATGCAAAACAATTATACAATTTAGGGATGTTTCGCAGGCTGGATTACAAAGCTGAACGTGCCGCATCTGGCCCCCGAGCCTTAGTTTGCCCATGCCTGCCTTAAACACCAGGCCACCACCGCCACCATTTTTAATGTATACGTTCTCTTCAATTTCCAACACATTAGGCCTGGAGGTTTGACATGTTAGACATAAAAGAAAAACTAATTCATTAAATATTCCATTTTACGTACATGTGATGAAGGCAGTGGCTAATAATTAGCAGCTCATGAACCGAGGCCTGCGGTCGACAGTGATAAACCACCATCGCACGGCAGAAAATAAAAAAGACCTTGTCGTATTTTATACGTGATAAAAGAAAAGTACCAGTGAGCGTCCATTCCCAAAAACAATGACTGGTCCGAGCTGAGTCAGAGCTAAATGTCAGAGCGGCAGCTTCAGCGGAGACAGAGGTAATAACGTTGGCGTCCATTAAAAGGAACAGAGCTGTTCTACAGGTGCTTCCTGTCCAAAGGTTAATGTCTCCTGTTTGCTGTCTGCGTGGAGTCGTTACAGGACGGGGAGTCGGGACATTAACGCTCATCGACTAAAGACAAAGTTATTAATACATCTACACTCAATCACAGTCCACATGTATAATGTATAGACGCTGCATTAAACATCAGCCAGATGAATTATTGAATGATACGCGTTGGATTTGTCCGTTCGCATGACGCCGCGAGAGACTTTCTATGGCGTTGGTATTCAGCGGTGTTTCAATTGGATCTGGGTTTAAACTAAGTCACGTACAGCAACTTAGTCCTTTTGTTTAGTGCATTTTCTTTTTAATAATCCAGGAAAAAAATTATAGCTACTCTATGATGTGATAAGAGGGACAACACAGACAGGGAGGTTTGGAGAAAAAGCTAGAGAAGACAGATTGAGATGGTTTGGACATGTTCAGAGGAGGGACAGTGGATACATTGGTAGAAGAATGATCCTAGAGATGGAGCTACCAAGTAGGAGACAAAGAGGAGATTGATGGATGCAGTGAGGAGGTAGTTGAAGATACAGAGGACGGGGGAGACGGAAATTGATGAGTCGCTTTGGCAACCCCTGAAAAAAGGGATGAGCCGAAAGGAAAAAAGGAGACGCTATGATGAAATATATGAGTATGTAATGAGTAAATTTAGTTTAAACATCCTTTTTTATATTTTATTACTGAAGAAAATTACAATAAACTCCCTTGTTTTTGTCAGTATTCTAGTTTAGTCGAGTTTTTGGTCTAATAGTGCTGACATCTTTTCAAAGATCTTAAAAAGTAAATAATCATTTTTATTCAACCTTCTTACCTGATGAGTTAATCTGCTTTTCCTATTAATTGATTGTTATTTTGTATTTTTTTGTATTTTTACTGCAACTCTACCCACAAATTATAATTCAATTTGGACAAAAGTGTCTGCCAAATGATTTGTAGTGTAATAAAAAATTCCAACAAGAGATAAGTTCATTCTTCTATTTAACAAACAAACATTAAACGTTAACCTCACAGCTGTTTTTGCCATTTATTTATTTGTTCTAGTTGAAAATCGGAGAAGTTCAGGATCAAAGGGATTTTACTTTATTAAAGTAAAGTAAGACGACAGCAGTATATGGGTATTTACTACAGTAAACGCCTACAAACTGGTGACACTGGTGCCGTATGTTGAGGGATGTAAACAAAGCCTTTTACATCCTGTGAAATATTCACAGCTCGTCTGTCATGTTATGAACAGAGAGAACAGCGTTTGTGGGACAAAGACGTGGAGCTGCTCCGTCCCAGGGGCAGGTCTCAGCAATATGCCTGGAAACACTGATACTGGCTCCGCCACTCCATCCACCCACCCTTTCAATGGAGCCAACCAACCACACATCCATCTATTCATCCACCCGTACATCCATTTATTTATTCATCCATTATCCATCCATCCATCCATCCGTCCATCCGTCTATCCAGTCTTCCACATATCCACCCATCTGTTCATCCAACCATCCGTCCTTCCAATTTTCCACCTATCCATCCATCCATCTATCCATCCATCCATCCATCCATGCGTCCACCCGTCATTCCTTCAAAAGTTCCACTGTCTGGAAACACTGATACTGGCTCCCCCACTCCATCCACCCATCCATTCATCCATCAATCCAACCACCCATCCATCCGCCCGTACATCCATTTATTTATCCATCCATCCATCCATCCATTATTCTTCCACCTATCCATCCATCCAACCATCCGTCCCTCCACCCATCCGTCTATTTGCCCACCCATCATTCCTTCAAAATAACGAATGCTGCCATCTAGTGACAGTATAAATATATACATTTAGAGTCATATAAAGATATCTTAGACCACTGTAGTGTTTTGGGTCAGGGTTGGCCTAGAACCCTAAGGACCCAAACTAGGGTCTGGAGGGTTCCAGGTTTGAATCCACCAATTGCTAGGCTACCACTGAGGTCCACTGAGCATGGCACCATCCCCACCCACTGCTCCCCGGCACTAGAGTCCGACTGTTCACTTCTGTGATGAGTTTGCTTTCCTTTTCTTCATTTTCTTGTAATTTTAATATATTTTAATACCAACCATACCACCAGTGGACATCAAATGCATTAAAGCAATGTTATTACTGTTGTTTGCATTAAAATCCCTTGGCTACTGATCAAAACACTGAATTGTGGCTACTATAAAGAGAACCATTAAAAAATGCCTCGATGTCGGCTTTGAAATTAAAATCTTTTTTTTTTGCTATCATTAGATTTGTGCAAACGGTAGTGGCCATTATATTGAACAAAAAATAGGAAGAAAACAGTTTGGTCTAATAATAATTTCCATACACACACACACACCCCATACATACATATATACATACATACATATATATATATATATATATATATATAAACATGAAAGACGTCCGTCAGTCTCCACTCCAGCTTTTTTTTGTGCCTCCATTTCCCCAAACAAAATAATGGAGAGGAAAAATGGCAGAGGCAAATAGACTTTGAGGTGCGTTCAATATGGACATGGACAAACAAGAAAGGAAAAATCGATGTAAACTAACAGGGGAAAAAAATGCACACACACACACAAACAAACAAACAAACACACAGGAGTAGAGTCAATGTAAGGTCCAAACATGCAGTCGACTGGAAAGAGTTGTGAGAGTGTGTTTTTATCTATAAAGGTGCCAGACAGTGTGTCCACACCTGATTTAGATCTGGGTATTCTTGGAGAACAGGAAATAAAAACGGCCATTTTTCCTGCTGGGCCGTTGGAAACACTGCTCATTTAGGAAAGGTAAATATTTAATGTTGCGTAAGAGATAATTCCATCCCTGAACGAAATACTACAAAATAAAACAATTGCACTTTTACTCAAATGTTGCCAACAGTAAAAATAATAACAACTTAAAAAAAAAAAAACTCTGAGAAGGGTTAGAGAAATTTGTGATTAGAAATTTAACAAAAGAAACTGTCTCACCAGTGCCTCCAGTGGTCATTATGTTTCACTGCAGCGCCTCTAAAAAATGGGATTTAAAATCGTTGTTCTGTTAATGTTTTCACTGTATTTTCAGCAGAATATTTGTTCGATAATTGCAATTATTATATTTGTTTATATGTTTAACTCTCTATTAAAAATCCAGTGTTGTATCCATGTCTTCTCACGACACTGAGCGCACGCTCACGGATGCATGAACCACGCATGGCCGTATCTGCTCAACCTCAATAATTGGGAACTCTGTAACTAAAGACTGAAGAAAATCATGAGAAGAGCTGTGTAGCTGTGTGACAAGTAATTAGAGCTGAATGTTTTCTGTGCAGCGTCCGTGACTTCGGGGGATGAAGGGGGAGGAGAAAGAGGAGGAGGAGGAAGTCAGGAAGCAGCCGGACCACAGGACCTGGCGTGGAGGATCCTCTATTTGTTTGTTTGCTTGTTTGGTTCTCCAGATGTTGTCCTACTTTGCTTCCGTTTGTCACGAGATACTGAAACATTGCTGTGCTTCGAGGAAAAACAGACTAAATTGCAATCTGCTGCCGAGTTCTTCAGTCACAGTTTGTTCAATGCCGTATGGTTAGAATGGAAATAATTGCCAACAAAGTAGCGTAGTCGGACGTCAACTATTCCTCGAAAACATTTCCTATTCTGTAATCTACCAATACCGATATAAACCTGGGAATAATAACCTCCACAAACCTCTGTATGAGTATGGGATTCATAAATAAGCCACAATGCTGCCATCTAGTGGCTTTCATTTGACCATACCACCATATAACCCCCAAACTTTTTTTAAGGCACATAATTTCACAAAAACTAGAAATTCTTGATCAGGTTTTGATTTTCCAGTATTATTCCGTAGAATCATTTCATGTACCCCATGGCAGTGGTGGTCTAGTGGTTAAGGAAGCCGACTTGGGTCCTGAAGGTTTAGGGTTCGAATACACCAGCTGCTATGTTTCCACCGAGGTGCTCTGAGCAAGGGACAGTCCTGACCCACATCATTTCTTGTGGGCTCACCTTCCAAAGGAAGGCCCACAATATGATGCAATGTGATTTGGGTGGTGCCGGCTGTCCCGTTAACCCCGCAACGGACAAGCAGAAGAAGATGGATGAATGAATCCCAAGTCTTGACCTGATTCTTGAGACAAAACTAGGGCAGTTGGTGGCCTATTCGTAAAGGAAGTGGACTTGGGTCCGCAAGGTCCCCGGTTCAAATCCCCCTACAACCAAGGTGCCCTGAACATGGTATGGTCCCCACACACTGCTCCCACTGCTCACTATGGTGATGGGTTAGATGCAGAGGCATAATTTCCAGAAAGAAAGACTCCGGAGGCAAAGGCATAGCCACGGGTGGCCCGCCCACTTGTCAGTCAGGCCCGCCCCATCCAATGAGAGGGCTGATCAAACTTGGCTATAATAATTTGGGGTTGACCCACCCTAATTTGTTCGGGGCCCACGCATTTTATGGGTTCTGGCTACGCCCCTGTCCGGAGGTATCCTTAATAAAATAAAAAAGTTCTAAAAAAAAAAATTCTAAAAATAAATTTAAAAAAGATTGGAACCAATGCATAAAAATAAAAAGATAAGTAGAAAGAGGAACAACATATAATGTAGAATAACGGTTGCAAATAACTACGCAAAATTGAAATATAGGTTGAATTCTATAGAATACACACAGACTTTTGTCCATTCTTATCTCTACACCTGTTTGTGAACATCGAATGGAATAAATGGACGTCTTCTTCAATCCCTTTAAGAGCAGCCTTTAGAAGGTCTGGGCTCTTCACTCTGCCCACACTGGCTGAAGATCCTGAAGCATCTCTTTAGCTCATTTTCCCCTTCCTCGTGTGTGTAATTACATTGATTTGGCTCTGACCTGCTGCTGCTGCTGCTGCTGATGCTACTTACGCTCAGCCACGCTTACAGCAGCAGCAGCCATGGATGAGCAGATCCAGCCTGGACTTTGGCAGAGCACTGGAGCTGCTAACAAGCTTCTCACTAAGTCTCTGGTACAGTTTGGCTCAGAGAGACTCAGTCACTGTTGGGTTTATTTTTTTTCATGTCTTTCTTTTACAAACTAACAGGGATTCGAGCCACTTTTAACTCCAGTGAACCTTTAATTCTGCAGAACTGGCCGTTTCATTAACCCAACTTGGACCTGGTTTCTACAGAACAAAGGGCAGAGGCTGATCCAGAGAAACCAGGCAATTGTTCCACATCTCAAGGTAGAGACACCAGAGAAGTCAACATGGGTCCCTCTTACATTTCTATTTCCTCTTTAAACATGAATGCCGTTGTATCATACAAAATATATAGATGGGACATTTGTGCAAATTGAGAAAAATAAAGTGTAAAAGTCTTAAATAACACTTAAATTCTGACATTATTTTAGTATTAAGGTTGGCAGGCTGGATGAAAAAGGCCAATGGGCCACATCTGGTCCCCGAGCCTTAGGTTGCCCATGTTTTTGTCATTTTCTACACCATAAATTGAGAAATTGTGGCCATTGAAGGACAAATGAAGGGAAAATTGAAGGGAACATTACTATATAGATAAGTAATAAAATTTGAATAAGTCAGATTATAGTGGTTAATGGGCCACGTCTGGTCCCTGCACCTTAGTTTGCCCAGGTTTGGCTTGAAAGACCAAGAGGTTTCTCACATTTTTACACCATGTATCGAGGAAATATGGGTGGTGAAGGGAAATTTGCTATATAAATTAGTTATAGAATTTGGATAACTTTGGCAAGCCGGATTAAAAAAAGCTAAAAAAAAAATCTGGTCCCCGGCCCTTAGGTTGCCCAGGTTTAGCATAAAGGCTAAAAAGGCCAAGGCCTTTGCCCTCTTTACACCATGTATTGAGGAAATATTGACATGTAAGAGAAAATTATAATATACAATAGTAATAGAATTTGGATAAGTTTTGTGGGCCAGATCATAAAGGCCAACAGGCCACATCTGGTCCTCGAGCCTTAGTTTGCTCAGGCCTGCTTTAGCTTCTTTCAAGACAGCGACAGTGATCTGGGACTATTTGTTAGATGTTTCGCACGTTTTCTAAACTTGTTTGTGTGTTTACAAATCAATCTCACAAACCAAACCATTGGTTAACCAGTAACCGATCGAACCAGTGACCGATTCCCTGTCAGGAAAGGAGAACCAACCACTTTATCGCCACGTTCTAAGGGGGAACTGCTTCGTCTTTTAATCAACATCTTCCTATTGTCACCAGAAATGGACTCATATGGTAATAATGTCTTGTTAGAAATCCTGTAAAATGAAGAAGGTGATAAGAAAAAAAACGCTGGGATGGTTAAAAGAAGAGCAGATTAAAATCCCACGTCTGACAATGGAAGAAAAAAGAACAAGGTCCAAGTGTGAGGATGAGGAGGTGGAGGAGTAAGGAGGTGCTGTGACGACTATCGGGAGAATAAAAGCCGGGCTGAGATAAATTAGAAGTTTCCTGAAGGTTTTTCTGACGACGAACTCCGTAGGAAAAAGTCGAGCAAGAACGTTCACATAAAACAGACGGAGGTCTGACGATGACAGGCCTCTAAGTCACACGGAGAAGGATTTCTTCTTCCCCCCCGTCTCCTCAACAGTCATTAAGCTGTAAGTGCATGGAGAACAAGTCCTACCAGGCATCCATGACAGATCAGAGGACAACAAGGAGACACCAGAGAAAAAACACTGCGGCTGATCTTCGTTAGCTTCAGGTGCAGCTTTTTAATCTTAATTGTTTTTTTGTTTTTGTCTCTTTTTTTCATGTGTGACTTTTCAGAAAAACAGAGTTTTTTTCTGGAACTGATGACTCAGATGACAGCAGCTTGACATTTTTATCAGCCATGAACTGTCAACCAAAAAAAAAAAAAAAAAAAATTCTAAAATGACATGAAATTCTCTGCATCTTCCTTCTTTAGGACTAAAAAATAATCCACCAATCTTCCTGTTAAATTCCATCTTTTGCCTCAGCTGATTTTGTGACAGACAGACCGACAGATAGAAAGACGGACAGATGGACAGACAGATAGATGGGTGAACACACAAAACAGACAGATATATAGACAGATAGACGAATGTACAGGTAGATGGACGGATCGGACTGAACTGAATTGGATCGAACTGGATCGATCGTTTAATATTTTTTTCATGAATCTTTCCTGAATCGGATGGTAGCCTGTGATTCAGGATCTAAATCGGATCGTTTTTGAGTAAATCGTCACTCCCCTAATATACACTATATATATATATATATATATATATATATATTAGGGGTTATATATATATATATATATATATATATATATATATCCCTAATATATACAGTATATATTAGGGATGTGCTAATGAATCCTGCTAATGAATCGTTTAGATCGGTTTGTATCAAACTGAACCAAATCGGATCAAACTGGATCTATTGTTTAATTTTATATGAATCGTTGACCCTGAATCGTATGACCCTGAATCGGATCGTAGCCTGTGAATCAAGATATGAATCGGATCGTTATGTGAGTGAATCGTCACTCCCCAATATACACTATATATATATAGTGTATATACAGTATATATATATATATTTATATAGTATAGTATATATATATATTTATATACTGTATATATTAGGGATGTGCTAATGAATCCTGCTAATGAATCGTTTAGATAGGTTTGTATCAAACTGAACCAAATCGGATCAAACTGGATCTATCGTTTAATTTTATATGAATCGTATGACCCTGAATCGGATCGTAGCCTGTGAATCGAGATATGAATCGGATCGTTATGTGAGTGAATCGTCAAACCCCTCATAGATCGGTAGATAGATACGTAGATAGATGTTAGTGTATCAGTAGGTTAGTAGTAGAAAATATAAACTTTAGATAAATTGAAAAAAGTTTAACTTCTTGCTATTTTCACAGCTAGCTTAACACTATTCTTGTTCCTAGCTGCTTTGGCAGGTGTAGGTTTTGGACAGAGAAATATGAATTCCATCAGGAACAGCAGAAGCCGTTCCACGTCTGTGCATTGTCCTTCTTCTCCACCTTAAATATTCCATATGAAGCGCTGATATAAAGTCACTGCCTCCCATACGGAACAACAGAGGAATAAAGCACCACCTCACAGAGCAGACCACCAACCCCAGCAGCACCGCCGACACACAGAGGCCCAGAAGAACCACAGCCACTGTGACTGTGAAAGTAAACTCAGGGACGGACATCAACGTCCACCCAGTGGGACGGCAAGCTCTGTCTTCACCATGATCAAATGACTTGTGTGATCTGTCTCTGACAAGTCACAGTTTACTTCTGGGAACTGAGTTGATTTATTCCCGATGGAGCAACTTAAAGACATGTGAGCAGAACATGGCTCTGTCATGTGATCCCTCCAGGTCCGAGTCTTCGTCTTGCCACAGTCTTGACTCTTCAACCTTTTTTTTTTTTTCTTCTCTCCAGTCCAAACACTTCATTTCTTCTCACTACACATTTACATCAGTAACGTACAGGCGCTTCATTCTGGTTTGATGCTCTCTCCTATTCCTGTTTTCACCCCGCTGCCCTGAGGGTCTTGGCGTTAGAATAATACCATGAGATCCAACACAGAGCAGAGTGAGTCGACTGGATCAGTTCTGAGTCACAGGACACAGAGACATGGGGTCGTACAGAGTTTGTATTGCATTATTATAACAGGAATTAGCCCCAAGTGGTCACACTGTCTTGTTGAAGATTATTCAACATGTTCAAGAAAATGTTCAGAAAGTGAATCTTTTACTTGAACTAATAATTGTGAATCTATCTGTCTGTCTGTGTATCTATCTATCTATCTATCTATCTATCTATCTATCTATCTATCTATCCATCCATCCATCCATCCATCCGTCTGTTCAGAAATGTAAATTTGATGTTGGAACCTAAAACCAGAATCGTCAAAATACAGTTTCTGCTCTAATTAAAGTAACTAAACCAGTAAAAAATATCCAGAAACTTATTATGTGAGATGACCCCAAAAATGAACCATGTGAGAGTCCTGACCCAATCTTTGAAAAACAATGTTAAAGTTTTTTTTTTTTTTCATTTTTTCATTTTAAAAAAATATATCCAAAAGACCTATTATGTAAGTAGCTATTGAGAGTTTTTTTGTTTTTTCGTATTTTTTAGGTCGTATGACGGGAAACAACATGCAAGATGATTCCAAAAAAATCCCAAAGTAGCCGTTGGTTTTTTTATCTTCATTATTATTTTTTTTTTAGAATTTTTTTAGGTGGTATGACCAGACACATAATATGCACGATGACCCCTCAAAAAATCCCTCATGAGCCATCTGTGGGTCGCGGAACAAACAAATTTTTTTTTGTTTGTTTTAATTTTTTAAAAATGTATCAAAAAGTCTTATTATGTAAGTAGCCATTCAGTGTTTTTTAATCTTTATTTTTTTTATTATATTGATAGGTGGTATGACCAGAAATGTAAAATGCGAGATGACCCCAAAAAAAATTCTCATGAACCATCTAAGGGTCCCAACCCAATCTTTGAAAAACAATGTTACATTTTTTTATGTTTTTATTTTTTACATTTTTTTTAGAAGCATCAAAAAGACTTATTATGCAAGTAGCCATTCAGTGTTTCTTTATTATCTTTAATTTTTTTTTTTAGGTGTTAAAACCAGAAACATAATAGCTTTTCTCCTCTTATCGTTTAATTTTAGAAATTAATTCAAATCATACAATTTGAGGGAAAACCAATAACATTTTGTCATTTCTATTGTGTTCACTGCTCTTTCATGACAGAGATTGTCCAGCTCTTTCACTCTCGTTGTTATTTCTCACTTGTTCCTTTGACCTAAAATGCGAGTGAAATTTCACACTCCACTGCTCTGACACACACACACACAAACACACCCCCGCACCATTATCAATCCACGACCATGTGAATACAGTATATCTGGTCATTGTCTTTGCAGCAAAAGAAAGAATTCAACAAAATACCGTTTCCCTGCGAAAGGCCTCATAATTTATTGAGGGAGGGAACATGAGCGAGGGAAGTCCAGGGATTTATGGAGTCCACACACACATTGACTGCAATATAATTAATTTTCTACTCACATCAACCATATGTTTATTCAGAGAAATGTCTAATGTCTACACTCCTATGTATAATGAATGTATGGATTTTCCTGCCTTTAGGGAAATTGGCTCCGTGGATGAAGTCATTTACTGTATTTCCCTGCCTCCGTTTTCCTCCCGGATGGAAACTGCACTCACATCTGATAGGATGTTGACAATGGCGTACGCCAGCGCCCCCCCCCGCTCTCTACTGTAGAGCACTTTGTAAAACTGCCTGCTCAGGGGCTCTCACAGATCAGCTGACAGAGATGGTCCCGGACGGATGGAAATGTGGGAATGGGAGCGTCGGAATACGTAGAGGAGTCTGGGAACGTGCATCACGACTCTCAACTTTTCCCTGAAGGTGGATTATAATACATGAATTAATTAACATCAAGCGGGTTAATGATAAAAATGTAAAACAGTGGTTCTCAACTGGTGGGTCCGACCCAAATGTGGGCCACGGACCCGTTCTGAATGGGTCGCGAAGAGCTGGTCAAAAGTCAAAATAATGTGAATCATGTGTTATTATTTTAGAAAATCTCTTATTTTGAAAGGCTCACCCTGCTGAATAAAATGAATATGTTAAAAGAAGTGATTTTTCAAAGTTTTGATTTTTATATTTTTTTTTTTTTTTTCAGAAAATTTATTTGCTTGGTTTGAATTCTATGAGAGTGTTGTGTGTGTGTGTGTGTGTGTCACATGAGCTCCACAGCATTTGCTGCACCAAAGATTCCAAAAAAAATAAGGATTCAACAGAAGAAAACAGCATATTCCATTCATTCTGCTCTTGAAAGTTTTTGTTATTATTATTTTCAGTATTTTAATTAACTTCTCCAACCTTACACCACCTTTAAATTTGTAAATTCATGCATAAATAATAATGATCTCTGCGTGGCCAGCTAATTTTATTCCAACCATTCATTTACCTGTAGTTAATTATGAGCTTTGGATGTTTTTGTCGCCTCTGATCTTTAAGATCTGATTTTTTGAAATATTTTTCACTGTTCAAAATTTTAGTAAATTTTTCATGAACCAATTAAAAACCATCTCCATATTGTCTCTTCTAGCATTTTCAAAGGGAGGAGGTTAAGAATTTCTTCCTCTTCTGAATGTTAGTTTTCTTACCACTTTCTATAATAATTCCATTCAGTCTCCACCACTGCCACCCAAATCACACTGCACCATGTTGTGAGCCTTCCCGTGGGTGGTTTTGGGGAAGTTATGTGGGTCAGGACAATGCCATTCTGAGCCACATGACTTCCATTGGGTTCACCACCCACAGGAAGGCTGATGGTATGGAGCAGTGTGATTTGGGTTGAGAAAACTCCACAAGGGTTCGAATCCCATCCCATTCCATCAAATAGCAATGAACTCATTGTTGTTTCTATGGCGGTGTGGTTGGCATGCCTGCCTCCGAGATGGAGACAACAGATAGTCCTGGGTTCGAGGAACCACAATCTTGGCGTTCCGTCTATTCACACAAGTTTTTCCAATCACTGTATTACTTTTTCATGATAGCGGAAACATTCTATTACATTTTGGGAATTCTTTGCTCTAATCATGCAAACTTACAGCTACGTCATCATTTTTTTCTTTTTTATTTCCAACTCTCCAGGCAACAACACAGCCATAAATCACAAAACTGCTTAAGTATAAGCTTATTGGGGCTAAATGAATACGTAATAAAATAATAAAATGTCTGATTCATTTTCCCCCTAACCTCCGCCTGCAGGCCTGACCAGTGGCTCACAACAACACCCGCGACCACACCTTTTATTGTTCCCTGCGCTCAGTCCCAGTGCACTCAGCAGCAGCAGCAGCTTCTGGTGCCTTTAATAATGAAGGAGGGTCTGAAATTTGTTCTTAAATTTTAATTGTGCTCAGTTCTGTCTGTGTCCAGGAGGGAGCCCAGTCGGAGCTGAGGGCGGAGACTGCGTTTAAGTGCTTCTCCGAAGCCTGAGGCCTGATGATGGCTAAATGGGGTGAACATTAGGGGCAAAAGGTGAAAGTGGAAAAACACCAGAGGACACACACAGGACGGCTTTGTTCCACTGTGACGGCCGTCCTGCAAGCCAATTCCCGGGGGTCCGCAGGCACCATCCCAGTCCACTCACCACTCTATTGATTAGAGGACATATGCCCCACCGCGCTAACAAGCAACGGTCGCGATCATAAGCAATTACGGCACATTTATGAGCGCAAGACTGGAGACGGTCTCCAAGAAATGTGGTTAATGTATAAGTAATGAGAGGGAAGAGGACGAGCGTCTCTGTCCAGGAACACACTGGACCTCCACGATTCTGCAGCACGGAGATGTAGTCAAACTTTTATCGGTTATAAAGGTCAATTAAAAAAACATTACTGTCCAGCGGCTACAATCAAATGCATGACCATAAATGTCCCATGTTGGCCTGGGACTCCTCCTGGTCCCTGAAGTCCCTCGGCTTAAAGGGATGGACTGGCTTTATGAGGTGAGGGGACAAGGGTAAGTCAGAAAGTTTTAAAACAAACTCAAATATTCTTTATCTTGAAGTTACAGCGGTGGAAAAAAAAACTTGAAAACTGACATCTTATTACTAAGAAGAACCACTATGAATATTGATAATGTGATGGTTTATTTAGTTCTTGTTCAGTTTTGAACCAATTATAAAGTTATTTGTTGAATTTGACACAGACAATGTTGAGAACTGACATAGTGGAGGAAGGTTTAGTATTCGGCCAAAAAAAGTACAACCCCGCTATAAGACAATACTCTACACATCTAGGAGAAAATATGCTCTTTATTGCATCAACTGTCTTTTGAAAACATGAAAAAAATAATTCAAAGGACTTACTTTGAACAACATTATTCTCCAACGAGGATGAGCTTGATAGTTAGATGTCTAAGTGAGGCAGACATTACCATGCAGCTACAGATATATATATATATATATATATATATATATATATATATATATATATACATATATTTGTCTTTATCTTCATCCTTTATCTTCCATTAACAGTAGCAACAGTCTCCACAACTGCCACCCAAATCACACTGCACCAAACTGTGAGCCTTCCTGTAGGTGTTCAGCCAACAGGAGGTTATTTGGGTCGGGACATTGCTCTGATCACAGCACTTCAATGGCAACCTGGTGGATTCGAACCTGAAGCCTTGCAAAACCAAGGCTGCTTCCTTAACCACTGGGCCACCACTGTTGCTGGTTTCTACAGTTACTTGGTATTTTTTTGTCTACTATAAAACCACTGTGTAACTGTGAACACTACACTGCATGGGGGTAAAAGGGTGTAGTTAGGCAACTGGACTGTTTTTTTCTAAAAGAAACTATATCAAGTGACTGAGGAGAGAGGGGTGTTTCTGGTACCTCCTGTTGGGTACCAGAGACCTGGGTTCACCTGTGTACTGTGATGTCAGTCGTTGGGTGGGTATCAATACCCATCCAATGCCTGGAGAAAAAAAAAATCTAAATGCCCAGCTGCCTCCACCCTTTAACTTTGACCAGGTCTGGCCAACCTGTTCCACAAAGAGCTGCTGTGGCTGCAGGTTTTTGTTGCAACCAATCAAGAACACATAGTCTGACCAATCAGCTGTCTGGTGACAGATCAGTTAATTAAACCCATCAACTCAGGTGTGCCACTGTGACCCATTACACAGTATCCCTGTCTCAAAGTAGCAATAAATACCAACCAATAGCTTAAGTCATGAAAATGCAAGAAAACGTGTCTTCTAGGACACTTTACTGTGATTTTAGCCTAGATTTTGCCTTTTTGTCCAAATACTTAATTTTCCAACACTATACCAGCCACTAAGTCAGAGTTTTTTAGTGCCTGGATAGATGGTGAGGGTTGTGACAGGAAGGGAACCCGGCGTAAAACTTTGGCTAAATCGACAACCCCGAAAAAGGGACAAGCTGAAAGAAGCAGACAAAGAAGACTTAATGTACAGCAGTAAATATACACTTAAGGGTGTTCTACATATAAAATGCCATTCAGAAACACTAATGGAGGTTAAATCAAGAGCCGTGAAAGAACAACAAACGCGAGGAACACCAGGCACTGAATCCATGGTGGGTTAAAGAAAAACCCACACACATATAAATCCAACCATATCCATCACTTTGCCTGTGATTGATGGAGCAATTTAGAGCTGATATTATGGCTTATGCATTCCTTAAATGCTGCCAGCAATCAATAGCAAAGAAGATGAGCAGGAGAAATAATGAGTCTTCTGCATGATGGAGTTAACCCCGCCACCCCGTCTTAGGCCATAAAATAAAAATAAAAGGCCTCAGCGCCGATCTGCTGCTGCCATTAGCCTCCATCATTCAGTGCTGGTCCTAACGCCAGCAAATCCTCTTGTAACAATCGGATCATGGTTATTCAAGAAGCCGAACTCGACTTCCCGAGACGTAGCAACGACACTTCACACGGGAAGGATCCAGAAAAAGCTCTGACCCCTAATGGAATTCGTGGACGGCTCCGATGGTCCAACTTGGATATTTTTGCCAAGCGAGAACCCGTCAAAGCGAGAACCCGTCAGCCAATCAACTACAAAAGTTAAAATGACCCCGATTGTCATTCTGTTTTTATAAATAACTTGTCGAACTTCACCAGATTTATTCTTGTTTTTTTACGACGATGATGCCAACTTTCATCCATTTTATCGTCAACTAAAATAAAGCGAAAGGTCGGTGGAACGGCGTAAAAGACAGCTAATGAAGGAAAGAAGACGAATGAGTGAGCAAAGAGAGGCAAAAGAGAAGAGTCGAATTAAATATTCATGACTTGACTTGGTAAATATTATATTTACATCATACGAGGAAATGATACAATTCGATGTCTTTTTACACGAATAAAAATGATCCAGCTCACGTAGCTGATCTCAGCTGCGTTTGATGTATTATTCAACAACAGCATCGTGTGTTTTCATGTGTGTGTGTGTGTGTGTGTTTTATGTTTTGAGCTCACATGAATTAATGTCCCACAGTTTGTCGGCATCTGTTTGATCAAAGCTCCAACACCCACACCAGAAATGTTGGTCTGAAGACCAAGACATGGAGCTTAAAAGGAGATGTTGATAGCATTTAGTTCAGAGAGACATTTCAGGTTCTGACCAGATGTTAGCCACTTTCTTTGTTTTCTGGTGTTTTGGCTAAATATGGTTTGGTATCATGGCACAATGATAGGGTAGAAGAATTCTGTTCCGCTTAAGGACAAAAAAAATGTCCAAAAGGCTTCACCAGTGATGCAACTGGTGGCTAAGTGACTTCTAGAGGAACTCCGTGGGGAGCTCTTTGGTGAGGGGAGCACCTTGACCATGACATGGATGACTAAGAATCTTCATGGATGGATGGATGGATGGACGGACAGAGAGACAGGGTCATTTTGATAAAAATAGGGGGGTATCTAACAAACTTTTTGATTGCTCAGTGTTGGTTTGTTTTTGCATATTCTGTCTTGCTTTTGGCTAATTTAATTTTTCAATACTAAACCAGCCACTAGGGGGCACAAGCTAGTGTTTTTTAGTGCCGGTCCCAAACTCGGATAAATGAGGAGGGTTAGGAAGGGCCACCGGCGTAAATCTTTGCCCAAATCAATGATACGAGACAACAAAATGGGAAAGGGACTGCGAAAGAGGCTAGCCAAAGGAAGAAGACTTAATTTTCCAATTCTGGTATCAACAGACAGAGATATACGCCGTCATTTGATTCCAAAACTGAGAACCCTAAGAGTGATTCCAGCAAATTTGGCAATATATGGGCACCAGCTGTCAGATTTTCACTATCGGAGGAAGAAACAATACCGATAGCATAATTACGTGATATCTGTATCGTTTCTCCATCCGATAATAATCGATTGACCAACATTATCAGACATCACTAGTTTTACCTTGAGGTGAACCCTTTTAAGATCTGCTTTTTCTACGAAACTAATCTATACACTAAAAATTTGCACAATTGTATTTGGGCGATGTTTCTGATTGGCTGCCAGGATGTACAAACATAACTTGAAAGGTTTTCGGCTAACACCACCTGCAGGTAGTTGTATTATAGTCAAGTTTTCTCAAGTACTTTTTTTAAAATCTGGAATTTTTCGTTGTTGTTGATGATATAACAGGCCAACACATGCGTCACGAAAAAGTTGCTCTTCCAACTAAAAGCCCTGACCATGATGTCTGAGTTTGTCGTCTGCAGACTTGACACACACAGTGGTTTGTGTAGAAGACGTATCAGTTTACCCCAGTCTCAGCTCCAGTGCAGAACGTAATCCTGTTAGAGGGTCCCTGAAGCTGCCAGCACGGTCAGAGTCCACATTTTACAGCTCTTTGATTACTCCGAAAAAAACATCTCTGCACAATCAATAAGCACCGCTGCCTTGACCCAGGGCCAGAGCCCGGGATCTTTTACCCTAACATCATCTCTAGGTTAAATCTGATCCCACTGTGGGCCATGATAGAGTCCAACACTGGGTTTGAGTTCCTTTCTCTTTTCATCAAGTTCTGGTTGAGTGGATTTGCTGCACTCACCCCACAAGGGGACCAGGATCAGGAAGCTGTGAGGACTCAGGGCAAAATGTTCAACCAACATTTCAATTTGACCTTGAAACTTTGCTAAAATGGCTTCCATCAAACTGTAGTATTTATACATACAGTATACTGTTTTACATATATGTGTTTGTACATATATGCTCCTTTAGGGGCTAAGAAGATGGATGGATAGGTGGGTAGGTAAAAAGGTAGATAGATAGATAGATAGATAGATAGATAGATAGATAGATAGATAGATAGATAGATAGATAGATAGATAGATAGATAGATAGATAGATAGATAGATAGATAGATAGTGGATGTTTGAGGATGTTAGTGTATCAGTAGGTTAGTAGTAGATAGAGAGGTTAATAGTACTAGTACAAGTTGTAATTATTGTTGTGTGTGATGTTTTTTAAATTGTTACGTTGTTTATTTTACTTTGTCAATATCACTACAGCGTTAAGTTGGAATCATATTATGTTATTGTCTATCTCGGCGTATATAATGTATAATATTACAAACAACCAACTAAAAAAGGTAATGTAGTAAAAACAAGGGTCTTCAACACACTTTTTATTTACCCAAATGATAGCTACAGGATTTTAGCTGTAGCTTATGCTTAAAGGTTAGCGTAGCAAACTGGATTCAACTGTCTCCAACAAGCTAAACTGGCCCAAAAAACAGGTTACTGACACAAACAATAAGTTAGTTGAGGTAAAGGAAATCCACCACATGTACACTTCAGTACAACAACCAAAAAAGGCTAACTTCGTCAAAGTTGTCTTAGTTCACAAATCATCTACAAAGAATCCTAAAGCTAAGCTAATGTTGCAAATGTATTAAATATAGTCAACATTATGACACAATAGCAAAAAAGGTGTAATCAGGCAAGGAAATGATAATAGTTAATAATTGAAGTCTATTATTCATCAACAAAAGGGAAATTCAGCCCAGGTCTTTGCAACCCACACAAACCACCATGGGAGGCGCCATTTAGAGCGTGGTTGGAACTCACTAAATCAAACAGCCATTTCAGCTGCTAATAACAAACAAAAGAAGGTAGTGGATGTGAAATGACCTCATTGTAGGAGAAATAACAAAATAACTCAAGAAAATATATTAAAACCTCAGACTGAAAGTCAACGTGAACCCAGGCAAACAAACAAACACACGTTAGCATCCGCGCTTGTATACGTTCTGCTCCTCACTCTGTGATCACAGTTGCGGAAACATTTCTGATCTGACCGCTCTTCACGACAATCCTCCAGACGGATTCATATTTCAGTGGGGAGCTTCAGGAGCAGAAGCAGAGATTATTCTCAAAACATTGGAAGTCAGAAGACAGAAAGCTCCCTCTCACACACACACTGTGTCGGTGAAAGATGGATGAGAATAAGCTTTGTGTAATAGACTGGCATCATCCTTCCTGCCGGGGAGAAGAGCAGTGAACCCGAGCCGCCTCGCTCTGAAGAAACTGAAACTGAAGAAGAGCTGCTGAGGGCCAGACGGCCCAGCGCCCCCTGGAGCCTCGCTGCTTCCATCCTGGCATAATCGTTAAGATATCGGATTCAAAGACAAGCTGTTGACTTCAGGCGCATGTTTAGAGTTTCATATCGTGTGCGGTCCTCTGGTCCTGTCAGGTTTTGTTGTCTTTTTTGACAAGTTTGTTTCAATGTAATTAAACTGATATTCCCATGGCACGAGTTTTTGTTGGGAGGAAAATCCCTCAGGACGTTGGAGCTGGATTTCATTTATCTCACACTTCTTATGGGTCGAGATAATAACAGTGTATAATGTCATGTTATTAAGTGTTTGTGACTGCAGTCATTAAAGTCAATGGCGAGAAGCTGTTTTCTCCTTTTGTCAGTAATAACTGGTCTAGTGGGTTTAAAATGAAGAGAATAAACCACATCTTACTACAAAAAGTAATGAATATGATATATTAAACAACAAAAAAATTTCAAAAAAACTGATAATTTTCTGCGGAAACTATATAAGCCTATTGCTGCCACGCTTAGTGTTAGCGCAATAAGTTTTTACGTTATTTTGTGATACGAATCACGTTATTTTGTGATAGTATGAAGTTATTTTGTGATAAGTTTTACATTATTTTGTGATACGTTTCATGTTATGTAATGATATGTATCACAATAGTATGATACCACCATAAGAGAAACGGATTTGTTTTTTCTTCTGTGTTATGTCCTGTCGTGTAGTTAGCAAAGACACACAAACAAAAAGAAAAAAAAAAACACCTAATTTGTAGAAAAAATAAGTAAAATAGAAGATTAGACTAAATTTACTAACATATTTCTTACTAAAGTTTTATGCTGTTTCCAAGCAAAAAACAAGCAATTAGTCTAACTGTAGTACCTGAACAGCCCACCAGGGGCATCAGTTGTCATGGCATTTTAGCACACAAAATTCACAATAAGACAAAATATTCAATAAATTAGCATCAGACTAACAGCAGTACCAGAACAATCCACTAGGGGGACAATATGCCATATCACACAAAAAGCAATTAGAATATCTAACTCGACCTAAACAGTAGTGCCCAAAAGGATATAAGTACCCTTGTAGTCCACCAGGGGGCACAATTTATATTTCCCTCGAGACAACCAATAAACTTTAGCTTCACCCAAAAAGAAAATATATATATTCTTGAGAAAATAGAAGTAAAAATATGCTGAACACATCGTCCTCTTAATCCGTGTGTGGTCTCACTGGTGTTTTCCCTGTTGTCAATGATCTCGTTAATTTATCACTGAAGGCACCAGGGCGTGAAGGATGCAGGCACCAAAACCTCAAGGCGCCGTCTGAGGACAGGCTGAGAAGAAGAGAGTTTTATGTAAAATACCTCAAACCTGAAGTCCTTCAAACTAATGACCGCGCAAGTCCGTCTCCCGTCACAGCCCGTCCCCGACTGTGAGCATCCAGAGCCTCCTCCTCAGGTGGAGAAACCGAATCACCGTTCCTGTGTCACTCATGAGTTCAGACGAAAACTTTGTGACAGGGCAGAACAGACCTGATGCTGGTTTCCCTTTAGCCAAAGACTTTTTCTATTTTCTGGGTTTCATTTTGTTTCCGTCTCTCTCTGCAGATTCTCTGTCTGGACTTGACTTTCAGCTGTCACTTCAATTCACTTTGCTCTGAAAGAGTGAGTGAGAAGGTAAACTCATCCAAAGTTACGCATCACAAAGTCCAGACAGAGGGAACCTTTAGTAAAAGTCGCGATGTCCACCCATCTAACCCCACCTTCCTCTTTAACCTTTTTTTTCTGCCACAACCTCTCACGCTCAAAGTTACTTTTTTTTTTTGTAAAAAGTAAATATACTAGTCTTTGCCTATATAATAGTCACTGATGTTTTTTGTTTTGTCGCTTCCTTTAGCGATTTAGCATTTTAGTCACATTTAAGCTATGGCTATGGTTAAGAATGTTACTACACACACTTTAAGTCAAATTAGTTTTTAATTCTATGTTTATTGTCTAGAGCTGCTATATCAAAAGTAGCATTTTGCTAATGTAAGGCTATTGAAAGGCAGGTGTTTCTTTTCTAGCTATTGCTACAGTATATACAGTATATTGCTAATTTTCATTAGCATTCAGCTAAGATTAGCCGAACATCTAAAAAGTAAATATCTTGACCTTGACAGACAGACAGATATTAACTTTATTTGAATATTACAATATTAGGGTTAAGGTTAGACACATTATACCCAATATGGCATATTATTCAATGACAAATCAACAAAATAAAGCAAAACAAGAGGACCAACCAGACAGACGTGGTTCAATGTTCAAGTCCCAGGCGACAGAGAGATAGAAATACACCAAGATTTTCTCCCTGACCTTGTTCCTCCCTCCTGCTGACTTAGAAGTGTAATCATCCTGATCGTGACATGACTGAACTCTCGTTAAAGCAAGTCTGCCACATTTGGCTAAGAAGTGTCCATTCATCCATCTAACTTTAATGGTCATTATATTCCTGGGTCATGAGCAGGGCTATCTAGTCCATGCCAGAAAACCGTAGGGGGAAAAAGGCAATAGGAGAAAAACCTAAACGGAGCAGACAGCAGCCTCTCATCAGGAGGTTTTCACTCCTGGTCACTGGGGATTTCAGTTTGGGAAAAAGTCAGAAAATCGCAAGGACACAGTGTAAAATGCCTTTTTAATATTCTAATTTGACCTTGGGAGTTTCAGAGAAATGAGCCAAAAGGTAGCAAAAAAAAAAAAAAACATCAGTGAGTTTATCAACACCATAATAACAAAACCACCAAATCATAGCATCTTTGTGACTTCATTTCACGTCTAAGAGTCCGTGTCTCAGGTCCCTTTAGAGTTTTTCTACATTTCTGATCAAAGTTGAGAAAAGTGTTAAGCCTTTTCATATTTAATTGTGCTTGTCGCCAGGTTTTAAATAGAACTTAATAACGCACAACTTTTCAAATCCAATCATTTTTGCCGTATTCTTCCTAACGCGGAAGATCAATTACATAGGGCTATGAAATCAGTTGCATAGCAACCTACATTTACTCCTCTCTAGAGAAGATACTCAAGCTCTCAGTGTTTCCTCCTACGTTGCTGACACTACACCAGGGTAGTTAATGCATATATATAAATATATATAAATATATATATATATATATATATAAAACATGGAAAGTCCAGCCCCCGTAAATGAGTCAAAAATAAAGGAATGTATATGGAGTTCTTAAAAGTCAAATGACCGATCGCCACAGGGAAGTCAATTAGGAATCTTTTAGAAGTGGGAGGAGTTATCTCGATGAGAGACATGCAAATAGTGCAAAGTGAGACGGCATTAATGAAGGACTGGGTGTTAGATCACCCTGCAGTTAGTTCTAAGTATAGAAAATAATAATGACCTCATACAGCAATGGAAGTTTAGTTTCATCAAGGGGCGACATTTAACCAGTCGGTGGCGCAGAAAAGGTTGGGGAACACTGCTCTACCTCCTATAGAGGGTGCTGTTTGGTAACCAGACTTATATAAAGAATACATCTTTAATAAAGGGCTGTGGTGTTTTGTACGCAAAGTAGTGGAAATATCTGAGGATTTCTTTTTGGCCACATTTTTTCTAAAGAAAACCAAGTGTATATATCTAATATTCTAAAATGTGAAAAAGGTCCACAAATAATAAACGTAAATAACAATTTCCCTTCAATTTTCCAGGATAATCACGTTTCCGACCATTCTTTTCCACCTGCTGCCTCTACCTGACAATTGTCGCGTGATCAGATTCTCAGTTTCACAGTTGATGAGCGAAAACTGCAGGTTCTGAACCGCATCCCATTCTTCGTCCGCAGATCTTTCACTTAAGTGTCTGCAACAGTAACAACCGTGGCCTAAAGGTTTAATAATACATGCCTTGTTGTTGCTTAGATTTGAACAAAAAATATTCAAAATTATTCATGGCTTTCCTGTTTTCCTAGGAAAGCCAAAGAGAGACTATTTCAACAACTCAGAGGCTGAAGATAGAGAGCGATCCAAGAGCAGGGGCTGATGGGAGATATTAGCATTTGACTCGTGGACCTGACTTTTGATGATCTCGGTGCTTGACTGGTGTGAAATGTTCTCAAGAATGGAGAAGAAAAAAGGTCTCTTTGTTCCATTCACTGTCTAATAAAGTTGGTTTATAAGATGATTAAACTTTACATGAACAACAATAAACAAGTAAAAAAAACTAACAGTATTTGTGCAGACAGAGTTTGTCGTCATTACAGGCATGTGGAATGTCCAATTATGCACCAATACGGGATGGAGTGTGGAGTTCAATCACCCTCTCCTGCAGGGGGTGCTATAAACTTAAGTTTGATATGTTTTAGTTCAGGCATTCATTGAAGTGTACAGTGGTAGGTAGGTAGGTAGGTGATAGGTTGGTAGGGTGTGTGGGTAGGTAGGTGGGTTGGTTGGTTGGAAGGGTGTGTGGGCATGTAGGCAGGTAGCTGTTAGGTTGGTTGGGTGTGTAGGTAGGTAGGTAGGTAGCTGGTAGGTTGGTTGGGTGTGTGTGTAGCTAGGTAGGTAGCTGGTAGGTTGGTTGGGTGTGTGGGTAGGTAGGTAGGTGGGTTGGGTGTATGGGTGGGTAGGTAGGTAGGTGGGTTGGTTGGGTGTGTGAGTGGGTAGACAGGTAGCTGGTAGTTTGGTTGGGTGCATGGGTGGGTTGGTTGGTTGGTTGATTGGGTGTGTGGGTAGGTAGGCCGGTAGCTGGTAGGTTGGTTGAGTGTGTCAGTAGGTAGTTGGGTTGGTTGGTTGGTTGAGTGTGTGGGTAGGTAGGCAGGTAGCTGGTAGGTTGGTTGAGTGTGTCGGTAGGTAGTTGGGTTGGTTGGTTGGTTGAGTGTGTGGGTAGGTAGGCAGGTAGCTGGTAGTTTGGTTGGGTGTATGGGTGGGTAGGTTGGTTGGGTGAGTGTGTGGGTAGGTAGGCAGGTAGGTAGGTTGGTTGGTTGGGTTGGATGGATGGATGGATGGATGGGTGGCTCGGTTGGTCAGTCGGTTGGGTGGGTTTGGGTAGGTAGGTAGGTTGGTAGGTAGATAGATAGATAGATAGAGGCTAGACTGAAAAAAAAATGTATTTAAGGAGAATTTATATGCATTCATTTTTGGTTTTTCAGTGACATTAGGTTGAATGTGCTACAGGGTTGAAGGTAGACATTTTCTACTGTTTGGTGAAAAGCACTTTTGCTCTCATTGTGTAAGACAAAATCACCGCTCAGCACGTTCTTCCTCTCAGATTTTCTTTAAATGCGAGACATAAACAACAGAAAGGCATCAGAAGTGTAACAAAAGGTCGAACAGAAAGAAAATCCACTGCTGTTAAAATGTACTCCTGTCACAGGAAGACATTCACAACTTTACTTCTCTTTACTGACAGGAAACCCAAGTTTGTTTCACTCTGCCAGGCACTCACTCTCTGCACCAAAGTCCATTAACAAAAGCAGCAATTTTACCTGAGAGAACATGGCACTTGTTGTTGCCTTTCTGTTATTCTTCGTTGACTTCAATCGTTGAAAAGCTTTGTTCAGATTTACTTCAGTGATACGAAGTCGTTCACCGAGCACAGCTGCTGCAGCAGAATACCAACTCTGTCTGGGCTACAGATGTTGAATGGACTCAACAAACCACACCACAAAATGGAACAATCAATGAATCTAAAAGTTTGGACAGGAAACAAAAGTCTCCAGGGAAGGAGAGTATTGCTGGTCACTGATGGTTAGTTGGCCAAAAAAAAGGTAATTTGCCAAAAACAGGTTGAAATGGTCAGTTAGGGCTGAAAACTACTGAAGATATAGTTAAAAAAAAAATTAAAAGCGTAGCACAAAAACACTGGTACACAACACAATATTTAAGGTTGTCTACATTGATCCAAAAACTAGAGTATTGTATAAAAAACTTTTAAATAAAGACATTTCCGCAATTTTCTTTTTTTTTACCTGGGTGTCTTTTTATGAGAAAAAACTAATTTAACAATGGTGCAAAATGAATGATCTCTATCTTCTCTTTCAGCTCGTCCAATTTTTAGGAGTTTCCATGGTGAATAATCGTCTTCCATCTCTCCCTGTCCTCGGTATCTTCAACTCTAACTCCATGTCCTCCTCACTGCATCCATCAATCTCCTTGTCTTCAACCTGGTAGCTCCATCTCTAGGATCATTCTTCTACCAATGTATCCACTGTCCCTCCTCGGAAAATGTCCAAACCATCTCAACCTGTCTTCTCCAGCTTTTTCTTCAAACCTTCCTGTCTGTGTTGTCCCTCAAATCACCTCATTCCTGATCCTGTCCATCCTTGTCTCTCCTGAATAGAAAGGCTAGTCTGCCTAGAAAGGAAGTCCTCCGTACAGGAGACATCATAAATACAACTTGGATATAATTTTAATTCAGCGTTAGCTTCATTTGACTTCCTCACACCTATGAAAGTTTTCAACCAATCAACACCTGTTCCAGGGTCTGCACTCAGCTGAACAGCCACTCAATAGCCACCATCTGGGATGATCCAGTTACCGATCAGTCAGAGTGAGTGATGAAGAGAACCACTAATCTCCCCCTCCTCTTCATTTAATCCCATTCTCTGCTCTCTAATCAGCTCTCACCGAACATTAGCAAACGTCACGGCCATTGATTACAATCAACTTCACCTCGGCATCAGCTCCGTAATTAAGAAACTGCACATTCACAACCTCATGCTCCTCATTAACAGCATTCTGGAGGGCGGTTTTCACAAAGTTTCATTCAAACCTAAGCTTCATCTTCATCAGATCCAAAGTGATTCCGACTCTTCTCTGTAGGACTGTAGCCAACAGAGATGCCAGTAAGTGATGATGAAAATTAGGATTCAGACCAGTGATGGTTTCTGCCTTGTTCTGATGCAATTTGGACTTTATCCACACGGCAGTCGCAGCACAACAACCCAGTTCGCTTTCATATCTGGTCCAAGGTCAGAAAGAGATTTGATGTTCTTCAAAGTAAAGCCAGACTGAAGTCACAATTTGTCTGTGAAGATTCTCATCCATACAGCTCACGACATAGGAAGAAAAAGCAGGGATGAAGAATTTGCATTTACGCTCCAACGTTTTCCTTATCCGCCCTCACAACCGTTCGCCTCCCAACGGAACCGGACTTTTTCTTGGAGTTGAAAGACGAGTTATACCTCAGCTCATCAACCAACATCGGAGCTGGGTGTTAAAGAGAAAGGAAAGGAAATGTAGGCAGCTGTTCCCAGCGAGCAGTGATTGGGGACAGTGCCTTGCTCAGTGGACCTCAGCGACAGTTGGAGGACTCGAAACCTGAAACCCTGAAGACCCCATCCGATTCCTTAACCACTAGACCACTATTGGTTTGCATTGAAGTGGACAGTGGTAGGTAGGTGGATAGGTGGGTGGGTGGTTAGTTAGGTAGGTAGGTAAGAAGGTGGTGGGTGGGTTGGTCGCTGGGTTGGTTGGTTGGTTGGTTGGTTGACATCTGTGCGGTTCCTTACCCACTAGACCACCACTGGTGTATATTGAAGTGGAAAGTGGTAGGTAGTTTGGTAGGTAGGTGGGTGGGTGGTTGGGTTGTTGGGTTAGTTGGTTGACCCCCGTCCGGTTCCTTAACCACCCGGCCACCATTGCTCCACCACTGAGAAGATTTTATTGCAACATAACCCTCAGCTTAGTTTTAATAAGCAACTAATTCAATAAAAAATCCTCTTGTGGAGACGCAAAGGCATTAAAACTCAAGAGTCCACAGTGACATATGCTACGATTAATTCAATCACTACTGTTAGCTAACACATCCATTTTTCCCGCTACCAGATAAAGGGGGCAGTAATAACGCCGACGTTGCACCACTTTTTGCTAACCAAAGTGTTTATGGTTTGAAACCAGGTTCAACATTTCTTGCTTGCCAACAGCAAAATCAATAAATGATGTATCTCCCATACTGTACCCAACTGAAAGGACACCCTTGATTCCACTTGGGGATATTTTTTACTCTGCCCCTCCCTTCAAGTGTGGCCCCCCTGGTCCGAAACATTCGGATCAGTCTCTCTAACGCCAAACTACAGGATCTAAATGGGAAACAAACGCTGGGGTTTCAGGTATCATTCAAATTCATGGTACAATCCCTGAACACCGTGAGCGTCGGCTGTGTCTAATGAGATCATCGGGGCGAAGCAGATGCTCTTTAATGAATAAAATTCTGTAGTGTCCTTCCGCATGAATCAGCTGAGAGGTCGTCTTTATTTTTATTTCACCAAAACAACGCTTGCCAATTGCCCGGATGGAACTCGCTGTATTTAAACACAAACACGTCCTCGCAGCGTCTCCGCCGTCTTTATAGATGCATTAATGGCACAGAGGACGCTTCGTTTCAGAAGAGGAAAAAAAACAGCTTTTTGTAGCAGCAGCAGAGTGATGTGTCGGTGCGACTGCAGCCACATCTGCATGCATTAGGTTCTGTGGTTAACAATCGATTGTGCAGAGGCTTCAAAGAGTGGGGCGTCGAGCCAGAGGGTCTCTGCAGAGGAGACGTGCTCAGGCCCCCCAAAAAATCACCAGAGGTGGACGTGTCCCCGTGTGTGGACCCCGTCTTCCATTGTTCTGTGGGCGACCACTTTTATCAACAACCCAGCTCTGGACATAAATAGCGCTCCTCAGAGGAGCAGGGACGGAGCACAGAGCGAGACATTGTTCTTTTCTTTGCAGAACAAAAGACAGCGTTACCACCACCCACCACCACCACCACCACCCAAAATTGGGAGAATTATTCAATAAGAAATGAAGCAAAACGCAGTGCTCTTAGCAGGGTGGTCCAATTCCTTCACCGCGAAGTAGGATGTCAAATAACAGAGGGCAGTGTAGAGCACAAACAGTTTGAGTTTTTCATTCTTCCTGAATTAAGTTCAAACCACTGACGCATGAGTGTCAACCCACCACCAGGGGGCATCATCAGCAATTCAGTTCGTCTTAAAGACACAATAGTTAGACTTTATGAACGTAGGTTCTTATTTATTAATAAATATTTCTGTATTTCCTAATTTTTTATCGAAGTTGCATTTTTTGGTTTTTAAAAAATTATCACGTTAAAATAACTCCAGTGGCACTTCGAGATTTTATATAAGGTAAATGCTTTGTAATTTCAGCAGACCACACAGAATGACCTGGTGGGCCATGTTTGGCCCCCAAGCCTTAATTTGGAAACATCATAAAGGATTTACATTTTTTTTTATCTACAGCAATAAAAACTGCTAAATATGTGGCATCAAACAACATCGCCCCCTAATGATTTTAAATTATAGTATTTCTTTCTGAGGAGAAGGATCAGCTTTTCGTGCTTCCCCAAACACTAGACAAGACACAGTCTCTACTCACCATGATGGTCTAAATCAGACGTGGGCCAAACTAAGGCCATGGGGCCACATGTGGCCCGTTGAGATTTTTAAAGCGGCCCACCAACCTTGGCCCAATTAAATATTCTGTCTTTTCCCCTGCAATGATGCATTTTTCCAGAGGATGATGTCATAGCGGTATTACAAATGTAAGATTTTAGGTTTGATACATGATTTTTACAAGCTATTTATCTGAGTATCTTCTGTCTTTCTGCTCTGGGCTCCAGCCCCGATGCAATTTTAGGATCCAATTGTGGCCCGCGAGCCCAAAGGTTTGCCCATGCCTGGTCTAAATGTTCTTTTTTTTTCTGTAAGTGAAAAGATTCTCAAACAATCCCATCTCCCACGGAGGTAATATCAAAAAATCCATGTCCTGCTTTATATTTTAATATGATATCAGTCATTAATCTGAGGCGACACTTCAACCGTTGTGTTAAAGTATTGCAAGGGAAATGAGATGAGCGGAGAGACGGCCACAACAAGAGACTTGTACTTCAGAGATAATTGTGGCACCTGCTGCCAAATGTGGACACAAATGCAAAGCAAAAAGACTATGATTACAATGCAATCACATTCTCAGTGGAAATCCTCAGCGGTGCAGCCAAACAGGCAGTTATTTGGACTCGGCTGAATGCGATATGATTGCAGCCATTGAAAAGAAGCAGAAGACATTACCATTTCCACACAAGTGGGATAAGTCGCCTGGTCTGTAGCTACTTTTCTAGAGTGAAGAGGCAGAACCTGAGGTGGAGCTCACGGGCCTGTGGAATTCTAAATACAGGAGCTTAAATACAGCAGTGCTAACATGAACCCATGAACCCTGTGCTCAAACTTGGGACTTTACTGCAGTAAATACAGACACTGAAGGTATGTGGATCTTATGTCAGAGGCACAGAGACCAGCCATGATGGATGGATTAGAGACACTAGGAATAGGCAGAAGACAGGAGACAGAGCTGGAGGTGGAGGTGGAGGAGTTAAAGATGCTGAGGTTCTCTTTAGGAGAGACAAGGATGGACAGGATCAGGAATGAGGTGATTAGAGGGACAGGAAGGTTTGGAGAAGAATCTAGAGATGACAGATTGAGATGGTTTGGACATGTTCAGAGGAGGGACATTGGATACAGCAACCAGACCAATGGAAATCAATGAAAAGATGGAACTGAACGCGGTTGGTGCCAAAATCACCCAACTGTAAAACTGGAAAAATTGAGTAAATTATGAATTTGAAGGATTTGTGGAAGAGGAATGGACTGAAAGAGTGAGTGTATTGTTTTGTATTTTATTGTCTGTTACAACCGGACAGTGTTGAAAGTTAATCTGACTTATTTGGCAATTATGTGTCGTTAAATGTTGTCGTATTGTCTGAAAAATAACGTAAACTGTACTTTTCAAATACAGCGCCAATTCAAAGAAATCTACTATCAGAATAGCCGACATCTATATATATATTTTAAGGATACAAATATTTTAAGGATCTACAGAGAAAAAGCGTAAAAAAAAAAAAAAAATCGCAAAAAAAAACAAATCACGGTAAATTTTTAGTTTGAAATAAAATATTTACAGTAATTTGCAAAAAAAACGTGAAAAAGAACGCAAATTAAAAAAAAACTTGAATATAATAGCAAAAAATGCAAATTACGGTGAATATTTTGTTTGAAATAAAATATTTTGTTTGAAATAAAACATTTACCTTAAATATTGCGTTTTTTTGCGAGTTAATTTGCGATCATTTTAACGCTTTTTCTCTGTTGATCCTTAAAATGTTGGAGATGCAAATAATTTGCTGTCCTAACATTTTTGCATTCCACACTGGTGGTATGCCTGTGTGTGGGTTTCAGATATTAATACACTCCTGGTTTTAAAACGCAAAGACTTAAATGATCTGGATCGTTATCATGTGACAGGAAACAATTTGCGGTAATTGTGCGTGGTAATACAACGGACACAACAGTGACACTGAGTAAACAGTCAGGCTGTGACGGATGGGGGGGTGGTGGGTGGGTGGAATGAGCTACGGGCCGATTTTGGCGGCAGCCATACTCGAACTGTAGGTAATCTTTCTGGCAATGTGGTAATGAGGCTGTTGTGAGATTGACTTAGCTTAAATTGGATTGCTAATAATGTTATTAGGGGCCACAATCAGCGCTATTTAATCACGGAGTTTATTGCTGCTGTTATACCCCCCTAGCCCCTCCGCCCCCCTCCCTTGTGAGCCTCACAGTGGCTGAAAACAGAGGGGTGGGGCCGGGTTAAATTAAGTTCGGTACCATGAAGCCTTCAGGGTGACATTATACATTCTGCTGAAGGCTACTGTAAACAACACATGTAATGAGAATGGCTCCCGATTGGAAGGATGTCTTTGTGCTGAGGTTGGCAGGATCGTAAGGAGGAGTTAATTTTTACATCAGATGATTAAAAGAGCGTCTCTTTTGGGAGCGAGCACTGATTTGAGACTCTGATCCTGAAATGGGAAGTCATCAAGACTCCTTCAAGGTGTGAAGGAGAACTGCCATGGGTATTCAACCCAACCTCAAGTCCCTTCAAAGGTTTGAAGGGGGTTTTAAGATTCGGGTCTGAGATTCTGGAGAATAAGACTCTACCCTATGTTATCACCAGTCTCCACATCTGCAACCCAAATCACACTGCACCATGCATGAGCCTTATGTGGGTATGTGGGAGGTTTTGTGGCTAGGAACGGTACTACACTCAGTGACTCCCCGCACCCAAGTCTGCTCTCTTATCCACTCGGCCACCAGTGTCGCCATGGCTTAGAATTCTATTTCGTTAATTTTTTGCAAAATTTTCCTTCAGGCCTTCACTTTTGCTCAGAGGCAACATCTCCATCAAGGGTGTGCAACTCCAGGATTCACCTTCTGGTATGTTCAAATCCAGGTTAGAATGGATGACGCCTTTCAGTGGGTTCACTGACTGCAGGAAACGTCAAGAGGTTGGTGCAGTGTGATTTGGGTGGTGATCGTGGAGAGTCCCTAACATCAAATCTGATAGCTACAAGGTCTTCAGGGTGTGTGGTATTTTGTGGTACTAGTATTTGCCAGTATCTGCTATAAGTAAAAAGTATAATAATTATGATTATAATAAATATTGCCGTTGAGAATGTGGGTGGAGAATCAAGGAGTCAGTTAAATCTACTTCACTCTCAGGGAAGATTGACTGATGGATTTGCATAAATCATTAACACCAACAGATTAATTACCGATGCCAATAAGCCGACTTTCAACATCAACTCTCTGCCTCACCTGCCAAAGCAACACAGAGACATATGGACATGAAGACAATTTCATCTCGGCTCGAGGAAATCCAAACTCCCACTGCGCCTGGCTCCACCAGCCTCAGCCTCACGCACAATCTAACGGCAACTAACATTACGCTCTGTATTTCCAGGCTTCATTTGCATTAGTTGGCTTCGTTGTGCAACATTCCGAAGAGAAAAAAAAAAAAAAAATCTTGTCTGCCGATCACCTTTAAACAGAAAAGCTAAGTCAAATGCAAGTGAGCAAAAAAGGAAAGACGTTGTTGGGTGATGGAGACTGTAATTGGTGCCACGTCTCACTAACCACACAGCAAAGGTGTAACAATGGCTGACGGAGTGACATACGGTAGGAATGAGGAGTGGGGCCAGACTTTAAGAAGTTGAGTCTTTGACAGGAAACGACTCAATTATGGGAAGATTCTAATTAAGTTGTACTGTGTGTAGAATAATGTGTAATCTGTTGGTGAGGATGTTTCTCATGGCAGAGAAGAAATATACACAGGGGACAGACTATGAATCTTAAAAGTTTGTCACAAAATCCACTTCCTGCAAACTGGTCTAAACGGGTCCCAGCACAGACCTTGAAAATCTGCGCGTTGAAAACCAGGATTCATCAAATCCAGACAAGCCTGGAAATTAAGCAGCTGAAAATTGGGGGGTGGGAAAATCGCCAGAGAACATTGGGGGGGGGGAGAAAATTCACCTTTTACAGCCTAATCTTCCTCGAGTCCTAGTTGAGTTGGACCAAGTCCAGGCAGTCATCAGGTGAGGACAAGATGTACCCTAGGAAATTCTCCAGTCCATCATTGGGTCACTTAGAGGGACCACAACCGTTTAGACCAACGCTCACACATACGGTCAATTACGACTGAACAACTGCCTGGGATGATGTCGTCACTGTCCTTGGAGATTTTCCCCTTTCACGGTTTTTCTCTCCTGCTGCCGGCACTAAATCTCCACCTTGTGTAGACGAGATCTTCACACCACTACAGGCAATCTTTACTCACAAGTATAGGCCTTTATCCAGTCTCCACGATTGTCATCCAAATTCCACTGCACCATTATTTTATTTGGCTTGCAATAGTTGACACAGGGGGGCGCTGTTTAGCCCCGTTGACATCCTGATAATTGATTGTATTTGTTTCCAGAGTTTAAGGGGTCAAATTAAGAGACTTTTGCTGGACAGTCTAGTTATTCAAGGATCTAGCAAACTAAGGCCTGGGGCCCAGATGCGGCCCATTTGGCTTTATATACCAGCCAACCCAACTTCTCCAAATTACGTAAGTGTACTGGTATTGTGATTATACTTCTGCCTTTACCTTGCAAAGCCCACATTTGGAGTCGAGAAGGCTAACAGTTAAGCAAATTAGTCTTTATGCATGAGTTTTACATATCATTTGTATTAATTCACAATATAGCGCCATCTATCTGCTCCTGGCCCCGCCTGTGTGTCCAAACTTAGTGCCAATAGTGAGCATTCCTGCGTGGGTTGAGCCCACTGGAAATTATGTGGGTCGAGACAGCGCTATGCTCAGAGCGCCTTAGTGGCAACCTGGCAGCAGGTGGATTTGAACCTAAATCCTGCGACACAAGTGCACAAGTCCTTAAACCAGTGTTTCTCAAAGTGTGGGGCGGGCCCCCCTGGAGGGGCACGGTGCGATGCTGAGGGGGGCCCATGTTACCCTGGGGAACATGCTTTTCCGCCGTACTACAATAAAGTGTAATTGCACATCCTTGTAAGTTGAACTATATCTTTTTTTTTTGTTTTTTTTTTATGTTAACAAGGATACGATGTTATGCAGAGGTGTAGCTATAACTATTTTATAGACAAATCTATTATTTATAGTTGCGACGGAGAGTGGGGCCTGAAATGTTTTCTTCTTGCTAGGGGGGGGCGTAACAGAAAATAATTGAGAAGCACTGCCTCAAACATAATACTAATTAAAATATTATTTTTTCGAAGTTCGTTCATCAAACTGGGGACCTTGCAGACCCAAGTCCGCTTCCTTAACCACTTGGGCACCAACTGCCTCTACGAGACCACTCTTGCTAGCAGATCGTTCTGCAGTCGGAGACAAGGCTCCTGGTAATTACGGAAAGGAAAAAAATGGAAAAGATAGGATAAGGAGCCTCGATGTGGTGGGGTCTCAGATCCTTTGCCAAACTTTGGCAATGAGATAACATAACAACGTATGCCGTTGTTAGACTATGGGTGGTTCTCACACGGAGATTTTTTTTTTCAGTCCATTCTTGTTTGTGAAAGAAATCCTAATCCTTTGGGCCATAGAAACGCCAAGCGTCTGTGAATATATAAATATATATACGTATATATGTGTGGCGGGTTATGGGAAAGCGTAGGCCATGCTTTCCCGGAAGAAAGAACCGTCTCCTCCTATAGATGCATCCATGCCAGAAAGGAACCAGTGTTTTGGGATTAATGTCAGCTAAGCTTTTTCTCACCCTCTCTTCACCGTGGTTAGCACCTCATTCACCTGATCACTGAGGGAACTGGCAGATTCAGTCCTGTTTGCTTTCAGATAAAAACAAGGTGTTGGTGCCTCAGCACCAGGCCTGGCCTCTGCCTGACGCTCTGTATTCATGAGATGCTGCAGGAGGATAAATTTCCTGCAAATGGTTCTGATGAATCTGGCACTTAAGTCCTGCTGGGTTGACAACTTTCAAGATGCAAAGTCCTCTTTCATTGGTCGGTATCTGTGATCACAATTATCTGTTTTCAGCGCCTTAATCTCCTGTTTAATCTCCAGGCGAGGATACTGCTGCTGCTGCTGCTGCTGCTGCTGATGCGAACGGTCCACGCACACATCTCGAATGAGATTCCTTCTCTGACCTTGATAACTCCATAAAACTGCCAAAAGCCAGCAACGCTCGGAGCAATAAATATACGGCACTGCAGATACAGCGGCTACACTGAACACAGATCCGCCAATAGTCAAACATTTGGCAGAGAACTTAGCTCAGAACAAATCACAGCAGCAGCGGGAGCTAATCTCTGAATATGCTTCCTGTCCATGCACAAATGGAGCTAAATTAGGTGGTGAATGCGTTTTGCTTCCTGCTTCATTTCGAGGTCTATTTAAACTCATTCTTTGTTCCAGTATCACCGGAACAAAATGAACTGAATGTCAGACCTCCGAGCCCCTCGTCTTCTACCTCATCAAAGATGGGAGCAGACAGTGTTTTTCTGAACCATTGTGAATGTCTCCTTGACTATTATGAATCCACTTAGAAAAATCCATAATTCATTGTTTTAAATATGAATGTCTCAAACGTAGCAGGTTCATAAATGCTAGCATAGTTTAATTCACCGATTGTCTGTCTACTGGGTCGTCCTGTAGGTGGCGAGAACACCAAAAGTAGAAGCTATCTCCTTCATTTGATGGTACAAATAGTAAAACAATCTACCGCTCCACCTGGTACAAGCCTTATCTTTTAGGCAGGGATTTTTGATATTAACTTTTGCCACTACTAATATTTGCCAATGCTGTCCAAACACTGAATTTTCCGATATCATCCATCCACTCCATCCGCTTATCTGTAGCCGCAACATTCGGAGGAGGGATACCCAAACTCCCCTCTCCCTAGACACCTCCTCCAGCTCATCTGGGGGAATTTTCCGATAATCAATATTGCACCAAGTTCTCTAAATGCCTGAGTTTAGCCTGCTTGAGTTTAGCCAAATCTGCTGGAATCCCACGTAGGGGATTCCAGCAGATTTGGCTAAACTCAAGCAAAGTGTTATCGGATCATTATTGGGAGAAAAACTGATAAGGATCCGATATCGAGAAACAAAACAGGAAACTTTTGGTATTTTGCTTGGAACAGAAACACAACTGGGAAAATTTTTTTGGACTGGAACAGAAACGCTAAAATTAATGGTAACCTGTTCGGTTGTAGCCTACAATCGAAATCACCCATCTTCTAAAAAGTTCCAAGAATGATATGTTTTATTCTAACTGGTTCCAGAACAACAGTTTCATGGTAGAACCTAAAAATAAAAACGTTGAGGTGTTTTTTCTGTTCTGGTCGGCAAAAAAATGGCTACCATAGTCTTCATCTGCTTGTCCGTTGCTTGTCCGTTGCCGTTGTCCCAGGGGCAGCTGGTACCACCCAAATCACAGTGCGCCATATTTTGAGCGTCCTAGTGGGCGGCGAGCCTACAAGAAGTTATGTGGGTGGGAACAGTGCTTTGCTCAGAGTACCTCAGTAGCAACCTGGCATCTGGTGGATTAGAACCTGAGGCCTTGTGGACCCAAGTCTGCTTCCTTAACCACTAGGCCACCACACTACAATTTATGTTTCCAGTTTTTGTTTTGTGACCCGGTTCAAAGCCCTGAAAACTCAATAAAGTTTCTTTTAATGATTCTAGAAACAGTCAAATCTGAAGCAGCAGCAGCTCAGACCTGGTAATCGTGTTCAAAACCCAAACGGCCGTATCAAATTTTAAGGTTTGTGGAGAGAGAAGAAAGGAAACATCAGGATTCATCTCTGAAATACAGCGTCAGTGTTTGGATGATAAAATGCTCCAAAGCACAAGGTTACTTGGTAACAGCCTTGATGTTAAAAGTTTCCACAGAACTCTTGTCGTTAGCATCATTACCATTATGTGTGTCACTGCACCTCCTGCAGCTCCTAGAATGAGCATGAAGAAGTTGGACCAGGAACAGAAAAAAACCTGGGAGATCAAACAAGAAAACACTGTTTGGCATCAGTCAAAGAAGGTGAAGTGGATCGACTGCTGCTCCGCGCTGCCTTCAAACACCGTGTGTGTCTGTAGTCACAACAAAGCACAAATACCACAATCGCAGACACACACACGGGCAAAACAAATCATCGAAAACCACACAGACTTAGATTCCGTGTCGTTGGAACAAGTTACAGGTTTGTATTTGCTGCTACCTGTTGTTGTTCATGAGCTAACGCTAATATTCTATCATAATATGACTTTATATTTATATATATGATCAAGGTGCAGGGGTTTAGATACTTAAGGTCAACTATTTAGAGATGCTAAGGTTCTCTTAAGGAGAGACAAGGATGGACAGGATCAGGAATGAGGGGATTAGAGGGACAACACAGACAGGACGGTTTGGAGAAAAAGCTAGAGAAGACAGATTGAGATGGTTCGGACATGTTCAGAGGAGGGACAGTGGAGAAGAATGATCCTAGAGATAGAGCTACCAGGTAGGAGACAAAGAGGAGATGAATGAATGCAGTGAGGGAGGACATGGAGGTAGTTGGAGTCAAAGTAGAAGATACAGAGGACAGGGGGAGATGAGAAATCAGGATTCATTGAGACAATCTCTAAAAAGAGACAAAACATGTGCATCAACTTGCTTTCAATTGTTTTAGGCTTATAAAAAATAGTTGGCATCAAGAGAGTATTCTCACCTTTCTTATAGTCATTAAGCAGAGTTAAACTTGTTGACATGGCAACAATATATCAAACAAAGTTGTTCAGTATATTTTGTTATCTTCACCAAACTCCTAAAAAGGAAGCAGGAAATGTGAGCTCTTTATTTAACGGAGCTAAATAAGAGTCTTACAAAATTAGACTAAGCTCGGGTTAGTCTGACCTCGTCCAACTTAGTCCAAACTAGACTGGATTAGCCTAAATTGGTCCAGGTCAGTCTGAGTTGGTCTATGTCAGTCTGAGTAAGAAAGCACCTCGGTGGTACCTGGCAGTTGGACGTCTCAAACTTCAAAGTCCAGTTCCTTAACCACTAGGCCACCACTGCCCACAACCACCACTGCCCTCTGGACATTTTGTCAAATGTGTATCTCAACCTCAGAAAACCGTCCCTCAAACAGCAACGTATTATACTATACACTGCCACCGCGCTGGACACCATCCATCTGAGGTCCATCATTGTTAAACTCTTCACGACATGGCGTTTTGTTTACCCGCCAAACTGGACTGAAGTCAGACCTTTAGTCCAAATGATATTCCGAGGATTCTGGACCAAGCTGCGCTCCCTGCTGCGTTTTTTGCAGCACAGTCTGGACGCTGCTCATTTTCATTCATAACATCCTTGCGAGCAGAACTCAGATTTGGTTTTGCCGATTATTCTCACACTGAGACGTCGCAGGGAGTCGGCCTGTGACCGAAAACCCCCGCAAATGAATCATATCCCTCTGAGCCAATCCATCAGAAGGTTTTCTTTTTCTTTACTGATTCATAAGGTTTAATCTGCAACATCCAGAGCTCTGTGTGTGTATTGTGAAGTCTTATACAGTCTTAGTCTTTTTTTTTTTTTTTTTCGCTTTTTCATTATCCGTCCACTCATCCGCCCGAGGCGCTGCTGCATCAACGGAGGCGTCCAATTAGGATGGGATTCATTAGGAGATGAATTTATGGTCAGTCATAAATTACAGATGGAATATTTAACAGTGGAAATTCATGTGTGGATCTATCAGCTGTGAAACCTCATGCTGCTCTTACTCCCCTGGGACTTCCTCTCTGCCTGCTGAGCAAATAGAACACAGAGATATTTCTCCACCACTTTGTTGGACTTTGAATATATCTGGTCTGAGTTACACTGACTTATAGGGAACGATCCTTAGTGTGTCTGAGTTAGTATGAGTTAGTCAAATATTAGTCTGTGTTAATTTATGTTAGTCCAAATGAGTCTAGTTTAGGCTCAATTCTCTTGTCTTACAGAATTAGACTAAGTTCGGGTTAGTCTGACCTCGTCCAACTTAGTCCAAACTAGACTGGATTAGTCTAAGTTGGCCTAAGTTGGTCCAGGTCGGTCTGAGTTAGTCTATGTAAGTCTGAGTGAGTCCTTGTTAGTTTGAATTAGTCTGATTTAGTCTAAGCCTGTGTTAGTTTATGTTACTCTCAGTCAGTAAGTCTGAATTAGTCCTAGTTAGTCTGAGTTAGACTGAGTTATAGAGAATTAAGTTTGTCCAAGTTAGTTATTGTAAGTCTGACTTAGATCAAATTATTCTAAATTAAACCAAATTAGTCTGATTTAGTCTAATTTAAATTGAGTTAGATCAGGTTAGTCTGAGTTAGTGTAGTTGGTTTAGGTTAGACTAAGTTAATGCAGAGTAGTTTCTTTTAGTCTAAGTTAGATCAGAATAGTCTGAGTTAGTCTGCATTGCTCTAAGTTAGTCTAAGTTAGCCTAGGTTAGTCTGAAATAGTCTGAGTTAGTCCCAGTTAGTCTGAGTTAGATTAAGTAATTCTGTAATTTCCCGAGGGATACTCCTGAGGGATTAATAAAGTTCTATCTATCTATCTATCTATCTATCTATCCATCTATCTATCTAGTCCCAGTTAGTCTGAGTTAGATTAAGTTACTCTGAGTTAGTCTGAGTTAAATTAAGTTAGCTGGGTTAGTCTAAATTTGAATGAGTCAGACTACGTTAGCAGCAGAAAGGAACCACAAAAAATATTTCAGTGCCAAACTTTGGAAAATTCCTCAGAATAAACCTCCAGCACACATCACAAGCCCAAGGCATTGTGGGATTTTGTCAGACACAATGATAGAGTGACAGGAGGGTGGAAAGCTGCAAGAACGCCCAGAATTAGGTAGCTTTCAGTTTCAGGATATAAAAATATTCACTAAATACGTGATAAAGAGAAAAAGAAGGAAAAAAAAATAAAAATCATTATTACCATGAAAATGTTTGATTAAAGTAGCCGAAAACCGAACTCAACCTAAGTAGAACTCATTAAAAGTATCAGACCATGTTTGGACACATCTACGATGATGAATTCTGAAATGTCAAAACATTGTGTAAGTCCTTTAATAAACCACTTTAATTAAAAGGAACTTATTACAATATGAATATAACCCACACAGACAGAAGAACCAGACTTTATGAAATATCACAGTTTTTTTTTTTTTGTTTTTGTTTCCAAAAATGTAACTAAAAGTTTGGTTAAAATATAAGTAAAATTTACATTTAAAAATAAACTTTTAAAAATCTGTAGGAAGAGCAAGAACGATTCAGACACAAACTGAAGATGCTGAGATTTTATACTGTAAAGCGTTGGAACTGCACAGATCAGTCAGACTTAACGTGAAGCGGTGCTGAGATAGAAAATCCACAGTGGAGACCCCTGGAGGTGGGAGTTGAAAGTCAGAGGTGAGGATTGTATATAGGCCAAAAACATGAAGCAACCTGCCAAAAACCCTGGCAGAGCAAAAAACATATTATCCAAAACATGGAAGTGAAACCGATCTGTGCAGGTGTCACTTCACCTCCTTGTGGATTCACTGTCATTTAACCAGTCAGCAGTTGGTTTGAGGCTGCATTTATGGACGGTGCAAAGAGTAACAATTATCACGAATAATTGTTCTTAATGAAGAGATTAAAGAGAACACAGATGAATTTGAGTGGAAGAATGAATATTTATGTCAGGTTTAATAAGCAAATGAAAGGATAATCCAAGATAATGTTAAGATAATGAAATGTTCTTCCTGTTGTGTTTTATTTCACTATGGAAACTAAGGATTTCTAATTTCAACTTTTTTTTCTGATGCAGTAATTTTCCCCCAACACTGAGGGAAACATCTCTGGACACTGAGTAATCAGGCTTTTATTATGAAAGGAATAAATAGTAATTCTTAGAACTATTACATAAATATTCTAATATCTGTCTGATGATATTATATTTAATTAAACACATCGACGTGAGTTTTACGCGATTGATTTTCATACAGTAAGTGATAAAAGAGTGACAGCTAAGGTGAAGGGGAAGGTTTACAGGACGGTGGTGAGACTAACCATAATGGATGGATTAGAGACACTAGGATCAGGTAGAAGACAGGAGACAGAACTGGAGGTGGAGGAGTTATTGATGCTGAGGTTCTCTTTAGGAGAGACAAGGATGGACAGGATCAGGAATGAGGTGATTAGAGGGACAACACAGACAGGAAGGTTTGGAGAAAAAGCTGGTAAAGACACATTGAGATGGTTTGGACATGTTCAGAGGAGGGACAGTGGATACATGTTGGTAGAAGAATGATCCTAGAGATGGAGCTACCAGGTAGGAGACAAAGAGGAGATTGATGGATGGAGTGAGGGAGGACATGGAGGTAGTTGGAGTCAGAGTAGAAGATACAGAGGACAGGGTGAGATGGAAATTGTTGACTCGCTGTGGCAACCACTGAAAAAGGGACAAGACGAAAAAAAAAGATTTTTATATTGTACATGCACCTGGAAAAAAGAAAAATCCAGGTGAGTGTGAAACACAATTTTCTTTTTCATTTGCCGAAAAAAAAATCACTTGTTATTTCTGACCTCGGTTTCTTCTCTGTTCAGCCGTTGTCTTTCGTCTCAGCAACCCATTCTGAAGACATATGGCAGACACTGCACTGTGCACATTTACATGCACCGGCATATGCACAGAAGACACTGAACCATCTCTGTATCCATCATCATCATCATCCAACAAACACACACGCTGCAGCTTTTAGTTTCAATCAAACCAAGACAACAACACGTCTGTGTCACAACAAGCTGCTCTCACAGATGGAGACGTTGCTGCACCGAACAACAAAAAAAGAGAAAAACTAAAGAGCTGTTCTGTAGTTGATTCGGTCTCCGTCAGCAGCAGCAGCAGCAGCAGCTGGGAAGAATCCAGAATTGAAGTCTCTCAATCCAACCAGGAACAACGAAGTGCAAAAAGTCAACATATTAACATTTCAGCTATTTTTACTGTGGTCTGTGAAGAATCCAACTGACCCAGGTCATCAACCCAGATATCCAAAAAGTTTAGTTGTCAGAAACTGGACTTCTTGGAGTTGAAAGACGTTTAATTCCTCAACTGAGGAACTTCATCCGTTGATTTTTCCAAGACCGGATTGACAGAATGGGGTAAAGGGGCTGCAGCCCCTCAGGTTGGGCCTCAGGCTGCTAATAAAGTGACTAAAATTAGTAGAAGTCTACTTTTACAAAGTATAGTTAGTATAATTAATTTGAATTTTTTTTGGCAGTGGTGGCTTAGTGGTTAAGGAACCGGTCTGGGGTCTGGAGGGTTCCAGGTTTGATTCCACCAACTGCCAGGTTACTAGTGAAGTCCACTGAGCATTGTCCCCACTCACTGCTGCCCACTGATGGTCTAAAGGCAGTGGTCAAATTTCTTCGTGTGCAGTGGTGTGGGTCACAATGACAAAATGACCAGGAGTTTGCTTTCCTTCCTCCCTTCTCCAATCTTCAAGTAGATTATTAAAGAGCAAAATGGTCAGGTCCTGGTCAAGTTCCAATCCCGGTTAGGATGGTTAACTTCCAATGGGCCTCACCACCTGCAGGAAGGAACAGTACGGTGCAGTGTGAGCTGTATGGCAACTGTTGCCCGGTAACGGAAAACCGGATAAAAATGGATGGATGGTTTAACAAGAATAGAATGGAAAAATAGAATTTTCCAACTTGGTTTCCAACCAAGTCATGGTCAACGTTGTGGTTTAGTGGGGGTGAAGGACAGGGTGTTTAATGGTTATGGAAGTGGACTGAGGTCTGAAGGGTTTCAGGTTTGAGTCCACCAACTGCCAAGTTACCACTGAGCATGGCACCCTGCTGACCCACTGCTCCCCGGGCGCTCAAGCTGCCCACTGTCCACTGTGCTGATGGGTTAAATACAGAGGTCACTTTGGTTGTGTGCAGGGTGTGAATCACAGTTGGACATATTCCCACCTGGTCAAGAGTGTCCGACAAAATTCCGTTTGTTTCCATTAATTTTCTTCACTGACTTTAAGCGACAGTATGTTTGATCCTGTGATTTCTGATTGGCTCCTGCAGGTCCTGAAGGGCCATTAAAGTGTAGAGAGCAGCTCTTGACCACGGAGACGTCTGAATATCAGCCGCACAAAAGGCAAACAAATGAAAGATTTCTCTGTGTGCATCATAAAACCGGAGCAGACAGCTGCAGCTCATCCTGAATACTGATTCCTACCTGCTAAATAAAGTGGAGCACATTACCACAGGCCCTTATAAATCACTGCTGCGGCCTCACTCTGTGTCAAAGGATGGATTTTAAAATCCTATTACTTGTCTATAAAGCACTAAATGGTCCGGGGCCTGAATACATCTCTGATCGACTGGTCCAGACCTCGGTGGTCTTCAGGGACGGAGCACCGAGTTTAGAGCTGCAGCTTTTAGTGTCTGCGCGGTTCACCTGTGGAACATCGCCGACGCTGTTTTACATGCAAATAACCGGCCAATAGCGCATTTATATTCCTGCAGTTCATTGTTTTGAAATTCAAATGGGTTTTTCTCCCTGTATTTAAAGAACCTTTTTTCAAAGCCTTGTAAAACTCCAGGAGGGAAGAGGTCTGTTCTCCAAAAAACATTTAAATAATAATAAAAAAATGAAATAAAGTCGGAGAAAAACAACGAAATGAACAAGAATATAGCCATAATGTAATAAAGTAAAAACTGAAAAGAAAACCAATTTCAGGAGCAACGCATTTTCCTGACTATAAGTCGCACCAGAGTAAAACCTGCACTGGCACCCCCTTGTGGCTGTCAGTGAAAAACTACCATAATATGGAAGTAGCCGAGTGCAGTGCGCAAGCCTGGAGTGCCCTCTACTGGCTGTCGTTGTGAAAATAAAAAAGGTGATATTTTGACATACAGTTTGCGCCCGGTGTTGCCTTATAATAACTTTTACTTATCCGATCTGCCGATATTGTTAATTTGCGATTTTGACATCAACCAATATTGATGGATGACGGCGTCCAAAACTGCTAATTTGACAAAACTCTGACATCACGTTTTTGGATTATCACTATCAGAAATGTCCGATAATGTCAACCGACTTTTATTGTCGCACGTCTCGATTCATTTCCTTTTGTTATTTATGGACAAACTCTTATGAACAGATCAAACTGTGATCAGAAAAACGCTGCGTCATCACAATTTCTGTTCTGTTTGGTTTGAAGATGGTTTGAAGAACCTTAAACCATTGGTGGGAATAAACGCGGTTATCAGCACTGAACAGATTTATCGATCCCAGCTTAACTGAGCTCAGCATCCATCCAACCGCATGATCTGTGATGAAGTGCTGCTGACATTTGCCTGATTGCATCCGTGGGCCTCATATCACACACACACACACACACACACACACACACGCACACACCACGAGGCTCCACTCACGCTTCATCTCAGAAATACCCCAGTGTGCACTCCATCATCCCACAGCAGTGTGTGTGTTGGACGCTGCGGTGTCGCACCATCATCACCATCATCAGACTCTGCTGCTCCTTCCATCATTTCCTGTTTTCTTTTCTGCTTGAGCTGTGGACCAGCTCACTGCTGCTGCTGCCACTGCTGCTGCTGCTGCTAAGCTTGGAATTATATTTTATTCAGTCTCCTGTGAAAACGAGCACGGCCATGTGGAAAGAAGCCCATCCTGCCGGGACAGGAAGTCCGACATGAGCGGAGACTGATAGAAACTAACTCTCTACAATCTGCATTTTTGGAAGGAAAAGAAGGGAAGGGAAGGCGAACTCCTTGTCATTGTGATTCGTATCACTGCACACAACGAAATGTTACTTCTGCATTTAACCCTTTACTGAAGTGAACAGCGGGCAGCTCAGTGGACCGTATAGAACCGTATAGACCCAAGTACGGTTCCTTAACCCCTAGGCCACCGTCCTTTGAGGTATTGTCAGACTCAAAAAAAATTCAGAAAAATCTAAGGTCCGGAAACCTTCCATGGGAAGGTAAGCCAGGATTTACTTTGAAAATATTCCAATGATAAAAGGACATAATTGTAAATTTTTATATTATTTCTGCAGGTTAATCAGTAGAACCTTGTATAGCTCAGCTGGTAGAGCGGAGACATTTGTCTACAAAATGTCTAAACCAACAGCTACATAGCACCGTCCCCACCCACAGCAAGGCTCACTGTATGGAACGGTGAGATTTGGGTGGCAGTGGTGGAGACTGCTACCCCTGAGATCCGGAAACGGATAAGAGGATGATGATGAATGAATGCTTTACTGTAGTCCTTTAGCCCAGAGTAGCCATAGCGCTGCGACGATCCAACAAGTGGTGCAGCTGTGTAGCTTATCTAAGTTGTACTTGAACACATTGATAGATTTCTGACCGTCGTTTGAGGTCAGTAAACGCAACCAAACGCCGCACATAAGGATTATGATTTATGAGAAGTGTAGAGGTTCTTAAGTGTGCATTATGGTCCGAAAATTACTGTTGGCGGTAATGGCCGTCATCAGCCAATAGAATGCTGTGTACAAACCAGTCTAGGTAAACAACGTTAGCAGCGATCACTGACAAAGGCACTTATATCAATCAAAATCGAGTCAAGAAAAAATAAATAAATAAATCCGAGATCAGAAAAAGATGTAGTTATGGAGTGAAAATAGAAGGGTGTTGAAGAGAGGGAAGACTGCGTCACACGTCATTTCCATGGTTGTTTTTCGAGAATTAATCACAGCAGAATGGATCGGAGCGTTAATTGTAAAAACCTGTGTCTCGGTTGCTAATGAAGATGAATGTGGACTGTTGGAACAGAAGATGAAAGATGTTTGTCCCTCCTCCGTGAAAGTGAGAAAACATCAGGAAACAAGTCAGGATTGATGACAGGCTTCAGGCAGAACAAACTGACAGAGTGATAACCTGAACAACAGATGCTTGAGAATTAAACAACACCACACGTACACAGACAGAGTGAGAAGAAGAAGAAAATATCCAGCCAGGCTGGTGGAAGGAATACAAGTGTCATGTTTTAATCACAGAAGGATTCCTTTTTTTCGTTCTTTCAAAGAACCAGGTTGAGAAGCTGTGATTTTACATGCAATCACTGAAGGATGAAAAGATAGAAAGTGTTTGATAACAAATTATTTAAAGACTTTTATTCACATGGATGTACTTGAAAGGTAAAAGGGAGCAGAATCCGTATTCAGTTGAATAAAAAAGGAGTGACATTTTACACTTCATCTCAAATGAAAAGAAGGTTTCAATAAAAAAGTTTTTTTTTTTTTTTTCATTGATAATAATCAGTTGGCCTCTATGGAAACCTGGCAGCTGGTGGATCTGCACCGAGAGCCCTGCTGACCCAAGTACAGTTCCTTCACCTTTGGGCCAACACTGCCAGGACCAGAAATGGCTGAATCTGTGGTTTCTCCAGAGGAGATGAGGAACAGATACGTGTGTGTGTTCCTTAGTGTTCTGCATCAAATCCTATTAGGAAAATTTGGGATTTTCATACCACAGAGACTGAATGTTCTGTTTCTTTCCTATCTGGTGATTCCTGACTTTGCTGTTCATCATGTTTTCAAAAGTGTAAATTGTTTCAACAAACTGTGGCAAAACTGCACTGAGAAAAACTGCTGATTTCGCCTGGAAAAATCCCAAATAAACAAACAAACAAAAAACTAAACTGCTGCTACTGCTGCTACCGCTGCTGCTGCTCTACTGTTGCTACTTAGGAGATGTTTTTGCCATTTAGGCAAATTCAAAGACTCTATTACTGCAACTCAACTCTGTTAATTCCATCTTGTGTTTTCAGACAACAAAATAAGACCCTTAGAACACTGAGGAAACATGTTTAATTTTCATTTTGGATAGATTTGTTGCTCCCTTTAGCCATTTAGCATTTTCGTCACATTTTAGCTATGGCTACGGTTAAGAATGTTACGGCACATACTTTAAGTCACATTAGTTTTTAATTTTATCTTTACCGTCTAGAGCTGCTATATCAATAATAGCATTTTGCCAATGTGAGGTTATTTCAAGGCGGGTGTTTCTTTTCTAGCTATTTTGTAGCTATTTCTGAACAATTTGGATTAGCATTCAGCTAAGATTAGCCAGACAGACACATAGATAGATACAGTAACCACGTTGGTCCATTTCCTGGCTGCTGGAGATCAGATGTTATCAGTTCTCCTCCACACGCTCGCGTCTTATTAAACATATTAAATGTTCAGCAGTGATTCCTGCTCTAACTCTCCTCTCTTATCTCATTTCAGAGACACAGACCTGTATATTGAGACTCATCTTCTCTCAGTGGTTTGTTGTTTCAGTTTAATAAACAGATACGAATGCTGTCACTTCTTCCTATCAGTCTTTCCTCTCATCAAGATAGATATATCATCAAGTCCTGAGAGTCAGAGCTGCCTTTTCACTCCTGTACTGCACTTTCCACAGAGTTTTACCAATAGTTGTGTTTTTTTTTTGTTTGTTTTTTTTTTACTGACTTCACTTTTTTTTTTTTCATTTTGGACTTAAAACTTGGGGATAAAAAAGAGGAAAAAAAGCAGTATAAATGTACTATTCCTTCCTGAAGACCACAGCTTATTGTTTCTAAGTCCAGGTCTTGTGATTTACAATTGTGTTTTTCAGTACAATCTCATATTAAAAATCTTGCACAAAGATTTTTTTTTCCCGGATTTCCTGATCTGATTTTCTTGCCGGTCTAAGATGGTATATTTGATATTTTTTGTGAGGCTTGTTGTTGATCTACAGAGGTCTTCACAGGAGTGTAAGGTTGAGAGAAAATGTGTTTATCTGTGGACTCTATGTCAGCGGTTCTCTACTGGTGGGTGCCGACCCAAGAGTGGGTCGTGGAGCCGTTCTGAATGGGTCGCACACAGCTGGTCAAAAATCAAAATAACATGAGTTGAGCATGTGTTTTTTTTAGAAATTTTTTTTTAGAAAATCTCTTATTTTGAAAAGCACACACTGCTGAATAAAATGAGTATGTTAAAAAAAAGTGATATTTCGACAAATTTTGAGAATTAATTTGCTTAGTTTGAATATTTGAGTGGGGGTCGTGACCTAATGACCAGACCAGTTGAGATCCACTGCTCTAAGTGGTTCCGCGTTAAAAATACGTCCCGTCTGAGGCGCTCACCCTGGCCTTGGCTCAGCGCTGGGATTGGCTCCAGCTACTGCTGCATCCCTTCACACAATGAAGCCGAGGAAGACGAATGCAAGAATGAGAGGCTACCGTCATCAATACTAATTAAAATTAATTGATTAAGTGACTATACACACAACAAATGAGGTCACTTAATTACAAAGCACTGTCTCCAAAGCAATCCCACAAATTGGCCCTTGACTGTGGGACACTTGCAGCAGGTTGGCCAGGATCTCGGCTCTGCGTGTTGAGTAATCTGTTTTCATGAAAATAATAAAGAACTGGGGAGAGTTTGCTCACAAACACCGACCTCTACTTCCTGGTTTCCGAGTAATTGGTCTGCGGGTGTGAAGTGGAGCATTTACGATCCAGACACTTCTCTGGGGGACCGGCCATCGAAGCAGAGCTAAGAGAATATCGAGCGTTGGTCTTAAATCTGTCCTGTGGTGGCGCAGACGCTTAGAAAACAGGGGTTGTATTTACTCCAGGCGTGAGGCTGTGAATGATTCCTGACACCGAGGAGTTCATTCTGATATTAAGCACATGCAGACTGAAGGAAACAAATCCACACTGACATTTACTGTTTCCTTTTCATTTTCGCTTTCCTGTCGACTTGAACCGCAGTCTGTCGCTGTAATTAGCTCCCAAAGGGATTTATCACAGGTGTCGGGGTTTAAAAGCGTTTCCGCGGACAGACGCCATTAATGGGGGTTGGCCCTGTGCATGCAGATAGGAGCATCGGAGCTGTAAATGATGCCGCACACTTTCAGACGTGTCATTATTAGAGGGTGATTTAACGTTCTGTACCGGTGGACCAGGTCACTCTTTAGCCCAAACAGTTAAGTACATGTTGGGGTAAGAACTGCCAGTGTCGGAAGCAAATAGGTTCCCATATCCATGTGTTTCCTCTGGTTTGTCATCCTGCATCTTCGGAAATCCTTGTAAGGATATTATCAAGGCCAGTCTAACGGTGGAACCAAGAAAACACCAAATTAGAAGACGGGATTTTATAAAACGCATCCGTAAGTCCTCAAAAAAAGTCCTGGTGATTTGGGGATGTTTGGGAAAAGATTGGCCAGGTTTCCACGAGACAAACCTATGGGCCTGACCTGATGCTGGACTTTCTTCTATTTGCAACTAAGTCTTTGTCAGCAGAGACTTATTGACTCTACAACAACACTGAAACAGCTACCACACCTAAAAAGCCAAATAAAGATTAGGTTGGATTAGGTCCAACAAGATAGGTTTCCTGTTGGAACTGAAGTCTTAACCACTAGATGGAGAAATCAAGAGTGTTAAGATGGGCTAGGTCAACCACTCAGACAGACAGGTAGGTGGGTAGGTAGGTAAGTAGGCAGGTGGTTAGGTAGGTAGATGGGTGGGTGGTTAGTTGGGTGGGTTGTTAGTTTTTAAGTAGGTAGGTAGGTAGGTGGGTAGGTAGGGAGGTTAGTAGGTAGAGGTAGGTAGATAGATAGGTAGGTAGGTAGGTAGGTAGGTAGGTGGGTAGGTAGGTAAGTAGGTAGGCGGTTAGGAAAGTAGATGGGTGGGTGGTTAGTTGGGTGGGTTGTTAGTTTTTAAGTAGGTAGGTAGGTAGGTGGGTGGGTAGGTAGGGAGGTAGGTTGGTGGGTAAGTAGGTAAGTAGGTAGGTAGATAGGTAGGTGGGTGGGTAGGTAGGTTAGTAGGTAGATGTAGGTAGATAGGTAGGTAGGTAGGTAAGTAGGTGGGTAGGTGGGTAGGTAGGTATGTGGTTGGGTAGGTAGGTGCATAGGTAGGTAAGTTGGTAGGTAGGTTGGTTGGTTGGTTGATTGGGGTCTCCCCCTCCACAAGCACCACCCAAATCACACTGATCATCAAAGGCCGATTATCGTAACTGGGACTTGATCTTGTCAAGGAGGTGAACCCTGGAGCCTCTGAGCTAAAGTGCAGCAGCTTAGAAGATTGCTGATATGTAGACAAAAACATAGTTAACAGAGTCCGGACTAGAATAACACACCACTCCCAACTGGAGGAGAAGCAAACTTGGCATCACACCGACTTTAGATGAAGTTGGTCCAGTCCTGGAAATTATCACTGTTTCTGTCTTGGCTCAATTATCCAGATAATTCATGTAATGCTTTGCTTTTAGAGGCTGCACCTCGTGTCTGCCACTCCCACAGTGGACCTGACTGCCAGACACACACCAGCACACACACAGTGTGTGTGATTGCTTTGGCCGTGGCCGGTTCATAAGTGAAATGAGCCGATGGCAAACAGCAGCAGACGTTTGTTTGACTGTTGATTCATCAGCCTCAGATGTGAAATTAAAAAATGTCCAACTGTGACTCAGCTCTTCTGAAAAAAGAATAATGAAAGAGAAAGAACAGAAAAGGAGAAGAAAAGGAGAGGACAGAAGAAAGACAAGAAGTTAAGAAACAACAACGGTGAATGAGAAGGACAAGGGAGGAAATGAGGGAAGAAAGGATGGAGGGATATGGAAGGAACAGAAGAAAAGAAGTAAGAGAAGGGTGGAGGGAGAAAGTTGGAAGTAAGGAAGGAACTAACGGTCCCAGAGGTAACAAAGAAGAAAGGAAGGATTTAAGGAAAGCAATGAACAGAAGGAAGTAAGAAAGGCAAATAATGTAGGGAAGGTTGGAAATAACAAATAAAGGAAGAAAGGAAGAGAGGGGGAGGGAAGGAATGAGGGAGAAAGGAAGGAATACTGGTAAGGAGAAGGGGAGAAAGAAAGTTGGAAGTAAAAAAGGAACTAAAGGACTGAGAGGTAACAAGGAAGAAAGCAAGGAATACTGGAAAGAAGGATGGTAGAAGAAAAGAAGGAAGGAAGGAAGTATGGAACAAATGAACAGAAGGAAGTAAGAAAGGCAAAAGGATTTAGGGAGGACAGAAAAGGAAGAAGGGAGGAAATAAGGAATAAAGGAGAGAAGGAACAAATGAAAAAGGTAAGAAACAGAAGGAAGGACGCAAAGGGGAAAGGAGAAGGGACGAAGGAAGCAAGAAAAGAACGGAAAGAAGGACAGAAGAAAGGAAGTAGGGGAGGAAGGGAAGAGTGATGGTGGTAGGAAGGAGTGGAGAAGAAGGGAAGGAAGGATGGGATTGAATGGAACAAATGATGTTGTATTGGAGGAAGGAATTTAGGAAAAGGGCAGTGATGACAAAAAGGAAGGAAAAAATGGATGAAGGAAGGACAGAAGGAAGGGAAGAGTCTTTATGGGTGAGGGACATAAGGAGGATTGTTGACTCATGTGGATCGAAAGATGTAGCAAAAAATCTGATGATACACAGAAAGATTGATCGAACATCAATAATCCCTCAGGAATATCCTTTGAAAAATTATAGATTGATCTTTTTAATTTCACTTGCAGATGAAAAAAAAACGTAAATAGAAAAATCCTGAAACCTCATTAAACTAAATAAATGCTTTTGTTATTCTTAAAAAAAAAAAAAAAAAAAAAAAAAAAAAAAAAAAAAACATTTTACAAGTGACAAAGACAAAGTTTCTATTTGACACCATTAAAAGTAACTCTTGTCATTTCCCGGCGTCACTCTTTAAGATTTGAGTCTCTTTCAGAGTTTAACGTGTGTTCTATCATTAAAGGACTGGTCAAATAAATCCCAGGTTGCAGATAAATTCTGGACGACTGAGAAGTGAGCTGTCGTGGCCCGCAGCCATAAAACATTTCACTTACAAACTGAGTTAATAAAATGACTTTTATGGTGTGTCTTTAAAAAAAGTTACAGTGAGCTTGTCATATTTCCTCAGGGCAAGTCGTTCTGAAATTTAACAGCCTTCCCTGCAAAAAAAAAAAAGAAAGACAAGGAAGAGAGGAAGAAAGAAAGAAAACGCTTGATCATCAGGTCTTTGATGTCGACTTTGAAACAAACACAAAAGATGTGTTTGAAGAGACAAAAACTACAGACGCCGCGACACTGATAGGAACAAAACCTGCGTTTGTTCTTTGAATCACGTCTGCCACCTGGACTTGAAGGACTCATCCGAGCAAAAACCAAATTATTTCCTGGAACAATAATGAGAAGAAAAGACGCAAAGCACAAAAACTTCCCGATGCAGTGTTTCCTTCACTGAAGGAGAAGAACTTTTGATCAATTAGTGACACCTAGCCTCTTGGTAGCGCAATCTAAATATCCCTTATACCACATCATCCCATATTTATGTTAAGTGCATTTTTATGTTATAAACACACTTGAAATTAGATATAGCATAAGGGAGGAATCAAGAAGGAAGGAAGCATAGAAGCATGGAAGGAAGTCCCGGAAAAACAAATGGACGAGGAACCCTAGAAAGAGGGATTGAAGGAAAGTTCAGGTCCTACGATAAAAACACAACCGTGTGAACATGATCCTGCTGCTTTATTACATTTGCATCATTACAGAGTATTCTGTGTTGCAGACTGTCTCCTGGAAATTTAATCTCCACCAGATGAGGTCGGTGAAGGAGATCAAAATCGGTTCTGGCACAATTAAGAGGAGCAGCCACTTTCCTAATCTCCAACCTACCATGGTTGGAGAAACGGTTCTAATCACAGGGTAGTGGATCAGCGTCCCGCTGTCCAACAACTGTGTCAACCCCGAGACCACGTCAAAGGTGGGGTCTTCAAATCAGCTCATGAAATCTTGGGAATGGCACCAATGAAAACACTCGCGTCGGAATATGATGTCTGGAAGACTGATGGTTTTCATAAGACAATTACGGTCGACTCAACCGGCGCCGACTGCACGTGTGGTTAATGATCTCACCCAGTGATCCATTTTGCAAACTGCTTCATGTTTTAATAACCAGAGCAGACAGGGATTGATTTAATCAGATAAAGTGTGGGGGCGCTGTGGCTTACGGCGCGGCAGGACGGACAGTGGCGTCCGAGCATCGATCACTCTCAGTGTCACGCCAGCGACACGCGAGTGTGAATGGATGTGTGCCGATGAGGAGATAAGAGCGGCTGTCACGCCATCAGGACGGGGTGATTCTTATTCATGCGCCATTTGTGTAAAAACAAACATTGATGAATGCGTGTACGGAGACGTTGTAAATCATCACAGTGGGCGGCGCGGTAATCAAACGTCTCAGGTAATCGGTGCAGAGTTCCATCACTTTGTTCGTTGGAGTCTCGGGTGATGACTGTGATTTTCTCTTCACTTCTGGCTGCAGCCACGATGGTGATGAGGGGGGAGTGGAGTTTGGTTCTTATCTCAGCAGAGACGACGACAATCGCTGTGCTGACTCTGGGCTAAGAATTTATCTGTTTGTGTTTTGGATTTTCGTGGGGGGAATAATGTGTTCAAAAACACCAACTAAGGCCAAGTCAGAATAATGGGAAATCAACAGGAATATTCTTTGTGGATGGAGACTGGTTAAAAGAACTAAAAACCACTGAACCAGGGGTTTCAAACTCAAAAAAGTTGATGGCACCACCCGCAGTGTTCAATACAAAATTTGATAAAAAAGACTGTTTATTTCCCTATAAGGCAAGAAGACCCGCCCAGGTCTTTTTCCTGATTGGCTTAACCTGAAATGTTAACCTATGTCAACCAATCATCGCTCCTTTTGGGTTCAGTTAGCGTGCACGGCCGTCTTTTCACTTAAAGTTTCCCATAGATACTGTGTAATACAACACTGAACCAGAAGGAGGCTGTGGATCAGGGGTTTGAGAACTATAGGGTTTACTGCTAAATGTGAACAAATCTATGAAATATTATTATAAATTCAACTTTCACATCAAGGTTGGGACCGCAAAATATCCTTCCATGGGCCATAAATGGACCACAGGCCGTGAGTTTGAGACCCCTGCACTGGACCTTGGAGGTTCAAACACACCCCAAGGTCTAAAACTAGAGACCAGGACCAAGTTTACTCTGTGAAATCCTTCATACAGTTGTACAGCCTAGAGTCCAACTGCTACAAGCATTGTTGTACTAGTGACGTTGCACCTAAGGGAGCAATTCACTTTGGCCCAGAGTCAATGTCTCTGTCCTCGGTGCACAACTCCAGAGTTTACCTCCTGGGGAGCTTAGGGCGCCTGACTTCCTGTGGGCCCACCACCTGAAGGAAGCTTCTTAAGGGGCTGGTACCATACAGTGTGATTTGGGTGACCGGTAAGGGTGAAGTGGACAATGGATGGATGGAGGGACGGATGGATGGCATTGTGATTCATATAGTCACTATAATGGAGTTGAACTCTATCATGAAGACTTCAATTCAAATTCAAAGTCCAACTAGTATCTGGTTTACAACCTGAGGGCTGAGGTTAGGACCAAGACAACAAGTCTGGGTGGGGCTTAGAAGGATTGGAATGATACAACGGTAGAATCTACTTACAACAAGTCTCGGGACTTATTCGAGGACAACTCCGAGAAGAAGTCCAGATGCCCCCAACTAAACTTTTTAAAGCGTGAGGAAAGGCCCGTCCAAACTGTTCCACCAAGGGCCAGTGTGGCTGCTGGTATTTGTTACAACAAACTAAGAGCGCATAGTTGGACCAATCAGCTGTCTAATTACTGAGATCAGTTGTCAACTCAGGTGTGCTACTGCTCGGTTGTTTGGAGCAAAGACCTGCAGCCACAGTGTCTCTTTGTGGACATGGAATGGACATGCCTGACTTGGGACTTATAACTTTGATTGGAATCAAACGCCAGAGCTTCGGAAAAACACTTGGACTAAAATTTTGGAGACTTGAACTCAAGGTGAGAAACCGAGATCAGAAGTTGACTAAGTCTTATAGTGGGACATGGATCTGGACACTGAGAAACATCACTGGACTGATGAAGCTGTTGAATTATTCTACAGTAAAGGCTGGTCCTTGAACGGCATTGTGGGAAATCACTTAGTGTAAAAATCCATTACCTCGAACATGTAGAACATGTGTGGAATTGACAATATGGTGGAAGACATTAATTGTCTCTGCATCAATGTCACACGAAGGTCATTGTTATTAAAATCCCATCAGTCACCTGGTGTTGGAACAGAGCGCTGACATGAGATGGCTCTGAGCTCCACCCATGTTTCGGGTCTTCGTCTTTTAGAGACATTTGACACACACACACTGACAGACACACAACAACAACAACAGAACTCTGACACCTAATAGTAAAAATTCACACGTTTTGGCTTTCTATCTGTTGAAATTTCCAGTGTTCTTTTAATAACTGTATTTCTTTATTAAATTAATGTGTTGGTAAAATGTCTCACTAATAGATTATATATATATATTTTGTTGTTGTTCTTCTGTTTTGTCACTTACTCACACAGTGTTTCCACAAATCTCCATCTAAACTCCATCATTGTCACCTTGTTATTGTTTTGCCATTTCAGGCTCATATATTGTTCACAGAATTATACAAATATATTCAACTCTGTTTAATTAAACATATTAAATGATTGTCTTTTTAGTTTTGTCTCATAGATGTGTTTTACACTTCTTACTTTGAAAATGGTAAAAACTTTTTAATAGCATTCCTTAAATCTTTTTTTACTTTTACGACTTTTTTCTTTAACTAATAGCGTTACTTTTCCGATTCAGTAATGCCGTTATTGTTACTGTGGTGTAAAGAGGCTCGTTGCTCGTTACTATCTGTGGTCCAAATGGACAGTTTCTCCCGGCCACGGAGAGAGGACAGTGTGGCAGCGGAGCCTGTCTGCTGCCTCTCAGTCATAAGTGAAAGACGGCCGTGCACGCTAACTGAACCCAAAAGGAGCGATGATTGGTTGACATAGGTTAACATTTCAGGTTAAGCCAATCAGGAAAAAGACCTGGGCGGGTCTTCTTGCCTTATAGGGAAATAAACAGTCTCACACACACGTGACGCAGTACGGCAGCACACACCCACAAGCAAGACGACGGCAAGTGTCTAGTTGAGTTTACGATAAAGTGCTGTCAAAATGTCCAAACATCTATTTTGTTTTTATTGTATCATTTCATTATAATAGTTGCTACAGAACACTACAATAAACTTCTTTAATGTGTTTTTAAAGTAACAAAGTAAAGTAACTAGTTATTAGTTACTTTTATAATTTAGTAACTAGTAATGTAACTAGTTACATTTTCACAGTAATAACTAGTAATAAGTAATAAGTTACTTTTTTAAAGTAACTTGCTCAACACTGTATATATTAATGTAATGTAAATTTAAATAATGTAATGTTAATAAAAATGAGAAGCAGGAAGTAGAGGAAGTCAGTATCAGGAGAAGTGTGGACGCTCACAGCTTCTCTGTGGGACAGGATGAGATCAATGCTCAACAAATCAGAACCAGAAAACAAGACGTATCTCACTTGAGGACCGAGACTTTTTCCAGTATTACATGAATTCCAAGATCAAATCTTTACCTTTTTCACAAAGATATTTCCCCCAAACTCCCTCCCACGTTTCTCACACCGTTTGTGACAGATGTTCCTCTCGACTGTCCTACCACCGCTCCGCTCCGCCCTCCCTTCCCTGTTATGTCAGTGACTTTGAGGCGACTTTGGTTCCTACGAGATCCCCGTCCTTCCTGCTCCCAGTGTAAGGACCGACCTGCTGCGTCCAGGACCCACAGGATCACCCAAGGACAAGAGCGTTAATATTTATGTCCATCACTAAAAACTGAGTGATTGACTCTGTTGCAGTTCACGCGCACGTCTGTCCACACTCGCACACAAGACCCACTGTATTTGATCTAATGTATAAGACATGTGTAGGGGGGGTCGTAATTAACATACGAGGAGCTGAGATATGGCGCCACCTAGAGGGAAAAATACATTTGGGTAGGTAGAATAATACATAGTACCTAGCTCATCAAAGCTGTTGGAGAGAAAATGTCCTAACATGTTTTTGTACAAGCGTCCCTAAAATTGACATATATCTCTGTTTATATTTATTTTTTCTCTGTTTCTTGCCATCACGACCAAACTTGTTATTATTTCACAAGTTTCCGACAAAACAGGGAGGGAATAAACAGCTGCCTGTGGTTCTATTTCCCCCTCGTCCTCCCTGATGGACCTCCCACACTGCTGTAATGACTGTCTTCATCACCGCGGCCTGGAATTAGAAGTGACTCAGTTTCCATGTTGCTGTTGTTGTTTCCTGTGGCCTGAGAGCTCTGCCGACTGGATGATGAACTGCTCAACACGGCCTTCATCTAATTTGCAACAAAGACAATCAGATTGGGGGCCCCGCCACGGAGCCCAGTTATGTCACATTCTATGTACCCGGGAGGAGCAGGAGGAGCAGGAGGAGCAGGAGGAGCAGGAGAGAGAGGAGTCTGTGTTCACAGCTCACACACACACTTCGGTTTATTACGTGTTTTGTGTCGTTCTATAGAATAAAAAATCCTTCACACTGTCGTTACACCGAACATTAAACACAATACCAAAAATCTAAATATCGTATTTTCACGACCATAAGGCCCCCATACTAAAAGGCGCAGTCTCAGTTTTGTGTGCTATTACTATATTTATGGCACACCTGATTATAGGTTCATATGCAATCCACGTCTACACTTGCCCCTATAACGTTCTCATGGTGTCCTCTACTACGTCCGCCTTACAACAACAACACACACAGGACGCCTATATTTCTTCACATTTGAAGATAATCCGAGACTTTTATGTGCGACTTATAGTCGTGAAAATACGGTAATTAAAGTTCTGCTACGATTGAAAATCTTTAAAAGGCGAAGAACCAGGAGGACAGAGACAAGATGGCAACGGAGCATTAAAAATGAATGATGAGGACAAAACTCAAAGACGGCCTTAAAACTATAGTTTAAGGCCATAGTTGACATCTATAAGAAACAAAGGAACACCTCAGGTTCACCAAGATGAGCCACAAAAGAAGAGTGAACGTTGGATGTAACTTCGTCCAAACCTCAATCTGTCTTCTCTAGCTTTGTCTCCAAACCTTCCTGTCTGTGTTGTCCCTCTAATCACCTCATTCCTGATCCTGTCCATCCTTGTCTCTCCTAAAGAGATCCTCAGCATCTTTAACTCCTCCACCTCCAGCTCTGTCTCCTGTCTTCTACCTATTCCTAGTGTCTCTAATCCATCCATCATGGCTGGTCTCACCGCCGTCCTCTAAACCTGTCCCTTCACCTTAGCTGACTCTCATCTAGCACAGATCAAGCCACTTAAAATATCATTCCGATATATTTACTTGGGTGTAACACCTGTATTTCCCCACTAGGGGAACTTTGTTATGTCACAGTCATTTATTACTGATTATATAATTGTGTTACTAATGATGTTAATTAATGAAAAGAATAACAAACATGGAATCTTTTCAGTTCCAGTCAGTTGATGCAGCACAATCATATCCTCCTCTGACTGCAGCACTGTGTTAGTGACCACCTCCACTGTCATCCTCCTCCACCCCCTCCTCCTCCACCTCTCCCTCTGCTTGTTATCAACATCTCCTCCTTCTCTACTCCTGCAGGATTCAGCAGAGCTGCTGGATGTTTGTTTGGACACCTGTCAGTCACCCTGACTGTCAGCCGTCGGTTCTGTACGGTCTGAGGAGTTTGACTGAAGCTGGAGATGGAGCTCCTGGATCCTCTTCATAAAACACAGTCCAAACTAAGTTTCATTTCTGACTTCAACCATAAATCCCACCAGATCTTGATTTTGTCACCGTTCCGACTCGGAACCACCTGCAGTCCCGCAAACTGTGATCCATTAAAACGTCCTCACTGCCGACTTTCAATTTTACAGAATGTTCTTCTTTCATCGCTTCACATATTATGACACAGCCTGCAGCTGTGCTGGTTAATTAAATTTTGGATTTAATTTAGATTCTTTTTTTTTTAAGGTACAATTTCAAAAAGGAAAACTTGTAATTTAAAGTTGGGAATACGAAGAAAGAAAATGTAAAAGTAAATACTATGAAAATGTTGACTGAATATGTTTGAGGAGATCGAGGACATTCACAAAAACTTTAACAAAATGACATAGACAGGATGTTTCTAACAAGACGACAAAGTCAAAGAGTTTCGTGGGGGAACTGGGCTTTAGGTGGGTGAAAGGTTGAAAGGTTGAAAGGTTGAAAGGTTGTCTAAAGTCACCTTCTCTGGTGAGAGATGTTTTTTCCAGGTTCTCAAAAATTGCGTTTTTAAAACACCTCTCTCAAACCCTCTGTCTTCCTTGCCCAAAATGTCAACATCTTTGTCCTCAAAATAGTTATTTGTAGCCTTGTAGTGTAAGTGGACGGCTCAGTCCTGTCCTGAGGAGTTGGTCCTCCTGTGTTGGGACATGCACATGTGGAATTTTGTCTTTGGAATGGACCAGTATCTGTCCCAGGGTGGTGTGATTTTGACATGTACAAAAATGAGGGGTTTTAGAGTTTTGCAGCACAAAGTATTCACTTGGCAGAATGTTTTGGACCATGACCTTATCTTCTAACCTGGTTAAAACAGTCAGAACTGAAGAAGCCTCCTGGGTCTGGACACTTTTCTAAAAAACATAATGTCCATTTGCCTAATGAAACCATGTAACCTTGACCATGACTAAGAATCATCAACATACTAACGAGATTTTTTTTAATCTCCCCCGTCCTCTGTATCTTCTACCTCCATGTCCTCCCTCACTGCATCCATCAGTCTCCTCTTTGTCTCCTACCTGGTAGCTCCATCTCTAGGATCATTCTTATACCAATGTCTCCACGGTCCCTCCTCTGGACATGTCCAAACCATTTTTTCTCAACAATCTTTTTCTCCAAACCTTCCTGTCTGTGTTGTCCCTCTAATCTAATCATTCCTGTCCATCCTTGTCTCTCCTAAAGAGAACCTCAGCATCTTCAACTTCTCCACCTCCAGCTCTGTCTCCTGTCTTCTACCTATTCCTAGTGTCTCCATCATGGCCATCAGGCATCCTGCCTGTACTCTATTCTTCTCCTCTCTTCCACAGCCTCCACTGCTCTGATATCTAAACTCTCGCACCTTCAGCACCTTTGCTCTAGTGCAGGGGCCTCAAACCTGCGGCCCGTGGGCCATTTGTGGCCCGTGGAACAGTATTTTGCGGCCCCAACCTTGATGTGAAAGTTGAAATTATGCTAATATTTTATTGGTTTGTTCCCCACATTTTATGGTAAATCCTATAGTTCCCAAAACTCTGGTCCACAGTCTCCTTCTGATTCATTGTTGTATTAAACAGAATCTATGGGAAAATGATTTTTTATATATTTTTTTTCTTTTGTAAACACAGAAAAGATGACGCGGCCCCTCAGTGAAATGATAGTCTAGATGGTGGCGACCTCTGCTCTAGCGCCAACTATTTCTCTTACCAAATAAAACCAGAAAGTTAAAACTACATTTCCACATCTCAGTCATTGTTGAAGTAAACAGATATTTCCATCATCAGAGAAGTATTTTATTAAGAGTCTAAATCCTGTTTCCTCCCTCGTGTTTTCAGCCGTCGTTCTACAGCGATTACACTACAGTCAGCTGTAAGTAGGAAGCTTCATTAATGAGATTTAGGGATAATGCCAATTGATTAATATGGGCCTCGGGGCTTTGACTTTGAGTGAGTGTCATCGCAGCTGAAAGCTGTAGTGAACCACACAGAAAAAAATATCTGCCAACATTTTAATTTATTTTTTTTTCCCCAAAGGAGAAATGATATGAGATTTGAGGAGGAGATAGGTGATATTAGTGGCTACAGGCGTGATTAAAGCTGCTGTGGGTGGAGAGAAAGTCAGGATTTCAGTTCATAAGAATCTTTTTTTTTTTTTTTCTCCTCTGGTGTCACTCACGCAGAATCATTACACATCCGCTGCGGGGAGGACGGATATCAACTTATCTTCAGACGTATCTCTCACACAGTGAGGTTGAAGCACTTCCGCCATCGTTCTTCATCAGCTTCCACTAATAGGGATCGCTGCGTCGGCGAGACGTCAGCGGAGCTGTTGTTAAACGCTGTCACTTCCGGGTCAAAGGAGGAGGAAAAATGTTGTCTAGAAATATTAGGCTGAGGAATCAAGTGCTGCTCAAACTCCATTAGGTTGGAGTTGGCTAGGTACGTTCTAATGTTGGCAGCCCCGGCAGGATGGAGTGGGTGGAGGGAGAAGAAAGTGGAGGCGGTGCATTTGTAGTAAGGCTGTATGAGGGATTGATAGATTATCAACAGTGACGCTGCAGACGCAGCCAACTGTGACCAACAACAGAACCAGAAAGGATGAAGTGGACAGTGGTTTCAGTTTGTAGCAGGATGTTTGTCCCTGCTGGTTGACTGATTTATCTGCTTGGAAATACAAGATCCAAAAGTCCACTGAGGAAAACACTCGTTTCCAGCTGTATAATAAGGATGAAAGGATGATGTTGTTCATCCCAAGAATTTCTTTTCTGCATTCAACCCATCACTGTAGTGAACGTGGGGCAGCGAGCTGCGCCAGCGCCTGGGGATGATACCATGCTCAAGGCACCTCAGCGGTAACTTGGCGATAGGGGGATTCGACCCGAAGTCCGTTTCCTTGACCACTAGGCCACCAACCGCCACCAAAATGCTATTTTTTGTTTCTGTTTAATTAAGTGGAAATCCAAGATTGAAGCTCCAAAAAATATGTATCTTCAACTATGGAACAAAGTCAAGAAGGAAGAAAAACATCAAGCAGAAACAATGGAAGTGAAGATAAAAAAAAAAATCACGAATTAAGGAAGATAGAACGGATCCAGGAAAGACAAAAGGGGATAGAACTTTTTTTTTTTAAATAAATGATATAGCTGCGTTTGTCCTGCAGCAACCCATAGATTTCATTCAGGGAAGACAGTTGAAATGAAGTCTGCTGGCTGATTCCAAACACACACAGACACACACACACACACAGCAGGGAGCCTTCATTTATACAGGAAATTTAAGATCTTCCTGTTGTTGCCCAACAAAGTGTTTTCTCTCATTTCTGCTTCTGTCTGTGGCTCAGAGAGAAACGTGAGGCAGGAAACTATCAGCCAGACAACATTTGCGATAACGAGTTTGAGCTGAGAATAAAATAAAATAAATACCCAGAGGCAAGGAATGTCACTGCAGCTACATTAATTCTCAACAGATAAATGGCTGAAGACAGTTAAAACAGCAACATTATTTTAAAATCTCTGAAACTAAACTACCAAACTAAGTGTAACATTCATCGAACACCAGTTGACTTTGCCAGGAAATGACTCAGAATCGGGCAAAAAGAAAAAAAAATGTTGGAAAAAACAATGGACTGGTCATTAAGTTATGGGAGATAAATACCCCTAAAGATTTCCAGTGTTTTGAAGTATTTTCCTACCTATAAGATCTTCCTACCTCAATTAACTGTGCATGGGCACAACAAGGATTTCTCAAGTGCACACAGCCTATAATTTTCTGCTACCAGACAAAAAGTTAGAATCTTGTATCAATGACTCTGCGTTATTTTGAGTTTATTGTTGTTGTCTTCACTGAGAAAATATTTCCTAATCAAATATAGTTGCCTTATTGATGATGGAATCCTAGCCATTCTATTGGTCAGTTCTTTTGTTGCTATGGGTATGGATAAAGACAGATGGGGCCAAAAGGAAACATTAATTCTCTGTGGCCCGGCACTAATTCACCCATGGACCACTACTGGTCCCCGGCCCAGTGGTTGGAAACCAGTGGACTAGACCACATGGTGAATTGAATAAGGTTAGGTTAAGAGAGAGTCCCTTCATGGTCACTCAGTAATAAGAAGAGCTAGATGTTTGATGCAGTCTCACCCAACAATGTAATAATAAAAAGTTCTGGGACGGACAATAGTGACCACTCTTCTGACCAGCATGATTGGACCCATTAGAACATCATTGTTAGTGTCACCTCTGCTCATAAAGCACAGGGACAGAACCATGTATAACCTTTTTGGACAAGTCCCCTGGGTTAAACTATGACGCAGCCATGATGGTGGATTGTTCTCATCAATCAACGATCCAATTGGTCTAGCACGATCATGTGCCGGGCCGTGCCACGACTAGCGAAACCAAAACATTACTGTATTCCATCCTGAAGAAGATATTTCTGAATAAAATGCCTGGCCATAAAGAAGCTCAGTCTCTTAAAGAAGAAAAAAGGAAAATTCGGGGGCGGCACTTGAGAACAGCCAAGCTTTGGGGCAGTTGCTTTGGGGACAATGGCACCAATAGGTTGGGGGTCCCAGCAACTAGCACCGCCCCTAATTTTGCACCGCCCCTAATTTTGTACAACTAAAGCCTTCTTTATTGGGAGGGGGATGCCACCATTCCATCTAGCAGCCAATCAGTGTTGCACAGATACTTCACACACCACAGCAAAAAAAGGAATCTGTCCCTTTAAGATGTCCTCCGCGTCTTCCCTTCCTGAACTCCCTCCACAGCAGGAGTCTGTTTCCTACATGGTTCACTGAGAGGCTGAGATCCTGGTTATTATTCTTGCCCTCGTTCACCAAATTCCCAGGAGCTGAATACAGAATCCTGGAGCGTCTCACACGGACACCTCCGCAGGACTGTGTCCATGTTGTTATCCCGCGCACATGTCCCTCACAGGGGAGTCTTAATGGTGACAACCTCCCCCTCCCCTGGTATGGTCCATCTGATCTGTAATGAAGGCCATTTCATCCCGTGTCCACAGGTCTCAGTGGACAATGTCCTCTTCTGTAACTCCTCGTTTTATTATCATATCCGTCCTGCTGCTCCTCATCTCCTCTGTTTTATATTTGCAATTTATTTGACACTATATTTAAAAACCCTTTAATAAGGAACATATTTAATGGTATATACATTTAATTTATTATTTATAAGGTCAGCTGAGGTGAAGGGCAGCCATGATGTATGGATTAGAGCAGGAGACACAAACCTGGTACCTAGGGGCACCTGGTAGCCCTAATGTCCCCATGGGTTGTGTTCCAAAAAACAAAACTTGTCCAAAAAGGGTCCAAATGGTTCTATTCCTTAACTTTATTGAGCAGGTTACACCTAAAATGATATTATTCTATATAAAATGATATATATTATTACATTGTTGAGTGAGTCTGCATCAAAAAAGAAGGTTGGTGAACCCTGGTTGAGGGACACTACCGCCAGACAAAAGACAGGAGACAGAGCTGGAGGTGGAGGAGTTAAAGATGCTGAGATTCTCTTTAGGAGAGACAAGGATGGACAGGATCAGGAATGAGGTGATTAGAGGGACAACACAGACGGGAAGGTTTGGAAAAAAAGCTGGAGAATGGTTTGGACATGTTCAGAGGAGGGAAAGTGGATACATTGGTAGAAGAATGATCCTAGAGATGGAGCTACCAGGTAGGAGACAAAGAGGAGATTGATGGATGCAGTGAGACAGGACATGGAGGTAGTTGGAGTCTGAGTAGAAGACACAGAGGACAGGGGGAGACGGGAAATGTTTTGCTCTGGCAACACCTGAAAAAAGGAACAAACTGAAAGGAGAAGAAGAAGGTTATTAAATATAATATATAAAGAAATTTACACTAAAATTTCTTCACCACTATACTTCATTCCACATACAAAGAAGACAAAACATAGGAACTAAAGGTCCAAAAGGACAAAGACGAAGTTGTTAGGAAGCAGTAATCGACCTCAACGCAGTAAGTGGAAAGATCTCAGCTGAAAGTACGTCCAAGTGTTGGACACTGAATCCATCATCCAAATGTAATTTTTATTTCAACTTTGAATTTTCCTAAACGTCATTGACATCCTGATTACTAACAGTTCAAAAGTCATATTAACATGATGGACGAGGGCCTCCTCCTCCTCCTCCGTCTCCTCCTCCTCCGTCTCCTCCTCCTCCTCCTCATTTTTAATGTAGCGATGACATTGACGCTCCGACCTCACGTCACTTCCAAAAAGTCTCATTTTACCTCCGTATTTCAGGCCTGACTTCATCCCGGTTTAGACAGAGGTTCAGCTTTAATTTTTATTTTCCTCCTCAATGTCAGAATAAGAGCTGGGATGTGATCGACCTTGAAGCGTGTTCGCGGGAAATAGTGGAGAGAAAATGAAGTACAGTCTCGACGTGTGTGCAGTGCAGATCAAACAAGTCCAACAATGAGCCGAGAAAAAACTGACAAAAAGTCGACAAGAAATCTCGCGCGGAACACAGGAGCGGCAGAAGTGGAATCCAAAATTGATTGATTTTCTAAGTGAACGCAAACAACAGGGAAATCTGTGGAATCCTGACGTTTGGATTTGATTAAGATGATGAAAATAACAACTTATCAGATGAGATTAGGTTGCACAAATGTCTGGTGCAGGGTCCAATAGTGGCACTGAGAAAGGCTGACCAATCAAAAAAGGAAAACGGTTTTATTCCGTTCTTTAAAGATCCTGTGGACGGACGGACGGACAGACGGACAGACGGACAGACGGACAGACAGACAGACAGACAGACAGACAGACAGACAGACAGACAGACAGACAGACAGACAGACAGACAGACAGACAGACAGACAGACAGACAGACAGACA
>JAFBJS010006993.1:279931-296614 GCA_016785265.1 Paraplagusia blochii
TTGCTAACCACTGCCCCGCCCTCACATACCTCCACCGCTGGACTGAGGCCGGCAGACTGTCCGGCCGAGCGAACTCCCCCGCCGCCCTCCCCTCCTCCTGTCTCTTATACACATCTAGATGTGTATAAGAGACAGGTCCAGTGCTGTCCTGTGTGCGTGGGGTTGGGACGAGTGATTATCATCTCAACACTGATTGGGTGAAAGTCAATTTAAAAAAATGATTATTTTACAAATATTTTTCCAAGACATCTCCTTAAGTTCTTTCCTTACTTTACATACATATATATGTAAATATACAGATAGAGTAGATGGACAGATTGATTGATTGATTGATACTTTACTACGCGGTTGTTTTATTTCTGTATGTTGTAACAATGAACTACGTCAAGAGTAAAAACTTAAAGGAATAAATTCTTTAACTCCTGTAGAAACACGTCCACACTGGTGTCTCATGTCATTCCTTTAACTTGTAAAAAGAAAAATATATTTTCCAAATTTGGAAACGACCTTGTTTAGTGTGTTTCACAACACTGTGGTGCGTAGGACTCACACAGTGAGTTGATGTTGTTCATGTTTCCTTGACTTTGTTGTTGCATCAACCTGAGGGGAACATGTGACTTTGTCAGCATCTGATCAGTGTCTTCCCACTCACCACTGCCTTTTCAATCATCTTCTCTTCTGCACAAATCTGGAAACGTGACGTTTGGCTCCGCCCACCACTCCAAGTGACGTCAAGTTTGACTTTTATTGTCTTGACCTTTGGTTCCCAGTGTAGGATATAATACATTTCCTCTGTGAGGTTCGTTCTTGTCACTTAAAACTTTTATTGTTCATTTTTATCCAATAACAAATAACTAAAAAGCAAGAAACAGTGTCAACCAGGAAGGAAAGATTATTCAGGTGAAATGTCAATTTAACAGAAAACATTCAACTCAGACTGTGTCACTGTTCTGGGTATTTTCTTGCTTTTCATTCATTCTGTTTATAAGAGGAAGTCTTTTCATATCAAATAAATCTTTAACAATGTTTTACAAGATCTCTGAGGTCAGAGCATCTTTTTAACACCTTTGTCTTTAATGTTGTCTCATGTTATAATAACCTTCCTATAGTTTAAGATTCTTTTATTAGTCTTTCAGTGTTGGTGTTGGTCCCTTACATCTGTCCCCTTTGTTTTCCAGTGAAGCGTCCTTTCAATATAAAAGTCCAGGCTCAGAGAATAAGCTTTTGTTTCCCCTATAATATATTTCCTGGGAGTCGTTCTTCAGCTGGTGCAGCGTCCATGAGGGCAGGATGGTGTAAACATTAAAAATAATTCATAGTCTTTGCATTAAACTCTTTTCTCGTCAGATTACAAATGTGTTCGTTATTTTGCATCCTCATGTTACTTTGAGGTTTGGAGGAGAGGCTAGAGAAGACAGGTTGAGATGGAGGTAGTTGGAGTTAGAGTAGAAGATGGAGAGGACAGAGATGGATAATGTTGACTCGCTGTGGAAACACCTGAAAAAAGTCACTGAAGTGAAGAAAGAGTTCCAAATAGTCACTTGACAATATTTATTGTAGCTAAGAATTAAAAGCACATTACGACAGAATTTAAGCCAAATGAGTAAAAACACTCAGATTAAAGTGAAGTCTGAGTCAAAACGGTCGATGATTTGAGTCCAAACAAAGTGACTGAAGGAAAATTTGCTGAAAAAAACATGGTTGAGTGACGTGTGTAAATATCTGGAGACAGTTTGAGTCAAGACCAAGTATTTTCTCAGGTTTTAGTGGAAATCCATGAGAGAGAAACAAATCCACGTGTTCTGTGATGAGTTCAAGGCCTCGGTCTGAGGTCTAGTAAAGTCCAGAGTCAAACAGGAAAGAATAGTCTGACTCAAACAAAGACTGAATTTATTTCCTGGTGGTTTCACTTTAGGTCTGAGTCAAACAGTATGGGCTGGAGGCTACACTGAGTCACATGACCTGGACTTGAGTCCAACAAGACTAGAAACCATGGATCCACTTTAGGTGAAAACAGGTCTTGACTTGGTTGACTGCTCTCCACCTGTGGAGCCGTGAGGGTGGAGAAGGTCTGGTTTTCTTCACGTCTTGGCAGAGTCTGTGTTTGCATCTTCTGCCTGAAGACTGCGAGATCTTCTCTTCCTGTGCGCTAGCTATCGTTTCACGGATCTCTAAGCTCTTCATCTCGCCTGACACAAAAAGACCACAACGCCACCACAGAGCCACAGACACTACAGACGAGAGCGTTTCAGTTTTGAATTAAAAAAAAGAGAATCAAGAAATAAGTAAAACTTTTATTGAAAACTTTTATTGAAAAACTATTTCATTTTTTTACTATTTAGGTCAGACAATTATAGATGCCCGGCCAGTATAATGGTAATAGATGATATAATAACCCAAAAATTCACCTCCACCTTAACATATATTAATAGTAAGGTATCGATTAGGACCATTTAACAGATGTTGTTGATGGAAAAACTGTGTTTTCAATTGTGAGCTGTTACTGATGGTGAAGCTGTGATCTGTGTGTGTTCACTGTGCTGTGGTTTGTTGAGGTCAGTGACGTTACATGGTCTTCACTTCACTTCAGTTCAGTTCAGTTCACACTGTCTGTTGATTTTTATCATTTTTTTATTTTATTTTTTAGACTCAGATTTTACTTTTCAGTTTATTCACAGCACCTGTGTTCGTGCTTTACTTTTTTTATAAATCAAGAAATTGTGTTTCATTTTCAATAACATTGTATAATGTTACTGATGTCACACACACCCTTTGTCACCACAATGCAGCATAAATAAAGGCATGAACCGCTGTGGAGTTTCAGGTTGATTGGAAGCTCATGCAGGTGTGAGTAGAACGAGGGTCAAAGTCACTCAGAGAAAAAACATCAACACAATCTCCTGCTGCCTCCACACGGGTGGAGATAAATCAGACTTTTCATTTTCTTACTAACAATCACACAGACTTGGTCAGGGCCAAGGTCTGTTTTCCTGATCATCGCTGTGTATTTTTAAGGCAAATTAATGTATTTTTATTTATTTGAAGAAAAATAAAAATTATTAACACAGACACAAAGTAGTTCACTCTCAGAATACCGCTTCTTTTTTTTTTTTTAAAAAAGGAAATTGTAATTGTAATATTTTTTATTTTCAAAATAATTATTTTCAAGTACAGTATTTTCTAAAAAACATTAAATACAAAGTTTCAGTGAAACACTGATTAAAACCCTCATTAAAAAAGTGCTTCTTGAGAAATTATTTTGCCAGAATCTGTATTGATAACGAAACATTTTGTATTTTTTCATCATCACGTATTTATCAAAGAAATATGTAAGCATATTTATTTCTGATAAAATCTAAAAATTATCATTATGTACATTTTTTATAATACTGAGAATTAAATTTCTTTAATAGTTTTAATCTATTTTTACAATAATATTCTGTTTGTCCAACAGTTTTTGTTTTAAATAAGTGGGGATAATAAAAATGTCAACTTTTATATTTCATTAAAAAAATACAATTTTGGGGCGAGGGTTATATAAAAAAGGGAAATGAATTACATCTCATAACACATAGTTCAAAAAGAGGAAATTAAACCTGTGAGATCATTACTTGAAACTTCAACATTAGTCCCTTATTTTACATCCCACTGGTCCTTTTTTCGTTCCCGCCCCACACTTTGAAAAACACTGGACTAAATTCTCATCAGACTGAATGTTATGGCAGTTAAAACTAAAGTGAATCTGTCTGTTGTTATGAAGCTCTTTTATTTTTATCTCCATCCCCTGAAACAGCAGCCTCCACCACTGTCAGCCTTCCTGTGGGTGGAGAGTCCACTGGAGGTCCTGTTGGTCTGGGCGGTGCTGTGATCAGAGCAGTAGGAACTTGGCAGCTGAGGATTAGAACCTGAAACCTTGTGGACCCAGGTCCACTTCCTTCTGCCTGTGATCAATATAGATTTGATTAGAAGATGTTCTGATGAACTGATCATCTGTGGGAACAGGGTTGTCAAGGTGATAGAATCTGCAGATCTTCAGGACGTGGCTGGGTTTGAGACACTGGAGTGAAGTAGGTGTAGAGTTTAGTATAAAAGTCGAGCAGAGAGTTTTCCACTCATGAAGACTTCATATAAAAAGCAGGTGTGAACAGTGGTGGGCACAGACTTCAAAACATCTCAGCAGACCACGACCCTGTAGCTGCAGCAGCTGCAGCAGCAGCAGCAATGATCCTATTTGACAGAGAAGAAGGTTACAGCTGGGGCGTGGTTTGATATCTAACTAGATGATCTCCCAGCAGATGATCTCACAACGACAGCAAATCCACTCCTTTAATACTGTTCAAAAATGGACCAGGAACGGATGCAGATCCGGGTCATTCTGATGATTCTGCTCTTTTATCGGAGTAAGTTTGGTTTTTTTTCTCTTTCTTTCTCGGCGACTGTTTTCTTATTGTGGGCTGATGAAATGGTCTTTGTGTCTGAGACGTTAGAACGTTTGGTCTGATGAAGAACAAAGTGTCAAATAAATCCCAACATCATCATCCTTCAGGTAACAGTCTGATGTATCTGACCGCTCCACTTTGGACAATTTGATTTTTTAATGAACTAATACCTTAAACTCAGATCAGTAGCTCCGTAGTTTTTGTTGCAGCTTCTATAAATGTTCAATCATTTTATTACAACCTTTTTTAATATATTACTGACAGGTTTTGTCCACATCTTCATCTCCATAACCTCAAAAAATGACTTATTTGGGCTTGTAAAAACGATTATTTCTCTTTTTTATTTTGGTTTTTCTTTTATTCATGATGGCGCATGTGGTGGAAACATGTTCTGTGTCAATAACCACGTTAGAAACATGTTCCTGGAATCTAAATATTTCACCCTGTAAAATCCAGTTCAAACATTTAGTCTGGGATTTTAATAACATTAAAGAAAAAGCAAAATTATTTTCTTCCATAACTTTACAACTATTTCTGTCCAATTGGAGGCCAGGCTATTGCTTTGTTTTAATAAATAATTAAAATATTTTCCTATATTTGTTAAAGTAACTTCTTTCTTCCCTCTTGTGATCATGGATTCTTTTATATTTATTATAAAGTCTATTTTTTTCACAGGAAAAATAGATTCTGGTTCTGTTTCCTTATCAAACACCGTGTTGTTGTAGTCGGTGGTTATTATTCGGTGGTGAGTTCAGACCTTCAGTGTATTTACAGCCTGTGTTTGGTGTCTCCATGTCCAGACGTGTCTGCTGAGATCATCAACAAGGAGCTCAGAACCGGAGAAAGTGTTGAGATCCACTGTCAACCTCCCGATGTTGGAACCATGGTCATCTGGTTCAGAGTTCTGGAAGATTCTGCCATGGAGTTCATTGGATCGTTTTCCAAAGATGGCGTCCTGAAGTCTTCAGCTTTGTCTTCCATATTCACCAAGTCGAGCCTCAACGTCATCAAACTCAATTCGTTCAGAGACGAAGACGCCGGTGTTTACGGCTGCGCGGGCCTGAAGAGCAGCGAACTCAAGTTCGGCCGAGTGACCAGACTGAGCGGAGGTGAGGTCAACGCTCTGCTCTGATTGGTTGGCCCAGGGGGTGACGTCACTCACGTCTGTCCGGTTCCTTTGTCGTAGTGAAGAAACAGGTTAAAGCGGTGACGTCTGTACCGGTCAGAAGAACGACTCCACGGATGGCGGCAGCCACGGCCCCCGCTTGTGTTTGTCGGAGCCCTACAGGTAAGAGGCAGAACTGCAGCCCAACGTAGAATCCTCGGTTTGGCTCCGTGCTACTTCAGGGACATTAGGGAATGATTTTAACTTATAACCGTCAAAAATCAGTTAACCGTCTGAGAATATACGTATATATTTTTAAACAACACCTTCTCTGATATTGTCTGTTTTTAAATATTTTTTTTCGTGGCGGGAAATAAAGATATTCTTCAACAGGTGCTGTATTCGTATATACTGTGTATATTTATAATTAATTAACAATAATCATTTACACACCGTCTAATCAGCTCAGGTTTACGTCGGCCGTAAAGCTGGACGTGTGGACAGGGTTTTGCGACAGATTTTTGCCGCCGCTTGTAGCTTTTAGCTTATTATTTTTCTCACTGCGTTTGAGGCCAATTCTGATATAATTTGTCTTTTTTTCTATTTTAAATAAATATAAATAGTGACTAAAGAAACACGGCATGATCATTTGTCAACAAAATTTAATTATGTCTACAAGCATCACCTGTAATCATGAATTAATATTTTATTCAAACTATTGTTTTTAATTTATCAATTGTCATTTAATTGATTCGTATAGAAATGTTTGTATAACGGAACTGCCATGTATATGTTAATAATTTAATTTAATGGGATAATGGTTTATTTTCAGACTTCTTTGTAGCAAAAAGAGTTAATTTTTTTAGAGCAAACCCTGATGGAAGATATTTGTCTTATTTGCATTTGTTAATCTAATATTTTGTGATTATTTAGTGTTTTTATCCTGGAAGAATATAAGAATACACCTTATTGAATGTTTTGCAGGGACAAAAAACAGTGTTTGTAGTTTGGGAAACTTAGCCACGAATAGAACATTTTTTTTTCTACATTTTTTTTCAAGTTTGTTTCTTGAATAAACCATCAAAAATGTCCCCTATTGTTTATTGAGTATTTCATGCAAGCAGACTTTTAATCTCCACAATGGAGTGTGTTTTTACAAAATTAATTTAAGAAAATCTCTTTTGACGAAGCATTTCTATACATGTACTAAAGAGACCCTCCTCTCTAGGGGAGACTTCTCTGTCCCTGCAGTGTCCTCCAATCATTTTTGGTTCAGTGGCTGGAGCCTGTGGTCTCCTCATCCTCCTCCTCATCATCACCATCATCTACTGCAACCGTAAGCGCGTTCTTTCATGACGAAAACATTTCATCGTGCAAAGAAAATAGAGGAAGATAAACAGGATAAAGCATTGTTTTAGAATTTTCTAACATTTTCTTTATTTTTTGTGTTTTTATTTGTGTTTCTACATTTAAAAATTTTAATTAAAAATTAAATTAATTTGATCTTGTTCTTGTTTCGTCCGTGGCAGATATGAGGACACGGAGATGCCCGCACCACCACAAGAGAAGGTGATTTTTTTTTTCTTAACTTATCTGATTTTTTTTCTACTCTTTTCCTATGTCGTGCTGTGAAACTATTTTAGATTTTGAGTATTTTTCGACGCTAGACTAATATTGGACTCAAGGAAGTGAAATTCTTACAAATTTCTCTTACAAGTTTTTTTTTTAACCCTGTTAAATATTCTTGACTCTCAGGGAAATTCATTCAGAAATCAAACTTTTGACCTTCTTTTGTATTTTTTCTGTAGACCACGACAAATAGTTCCTGAAAAACAGATGATGACCAATAACACCCAGTATTCTCGCACCTGAGGCTCAGACTCACTGGTGGTAAAATCTCACCTGGATTCACTTTACAGAACCAGGTTCACTGAGTAAAACCATGTCTTTAATCCTTTCACAGAAGTTTACAAATGGTTTAATTATTTTAATGTAACAAATCAGAATTACCTGGTGGTATATAAAGTTAGTTACTAAGTTAAAAAAATTAATTATAAACATCACTGTCAAATATCCAACACAAAAACTATTCTGTAAATACAACCCTTCCTGTTTTTGATTTTATTACTGTTTTTATTCATTTAACAATTGTGACCTTGTGAAATATGAAAAATATATTCTTCTTAAATTTTACATAGTAATCATTAAATATTTTGACATTTATAATTCTGGTTTCTTTGACAATTGCGTCGATTATTTTCTAATTAAATAATTCAAACATTATTTTCACATCTTGCATTTTGATAAATTCCTCTTAATTCTGTGAAACATATTAACTACAAAGAGAATTAAAAATTGAATATACATATATATCAAAGACTTGGCTCCATCACTTAGATATATATATATATATATTTATATATACACATTCATTCATCTTATCCGTTATCGAGTCTCCACCACTGCCACCCAAATCACACTGTCTCTCTGTCCTGTGGATGGTGAGTCCACTAGAGGTCCTGTGATCAGAGCACAATATACATATATTTTTGTATAAATATATAATTAAACAAATCTATGCATATAGAAATAACAATTATGAATATTTTCAGGTCTTTGATTAAATCATATTTTTAGGTGACTTTTTAGGCCTCTCTTAAATTGGATTAAACTCTACTGTGTTTTGTTTAAGTGATGTGTTCTGTCATTAATATGTTTTTATTTGAGAATTATGTGACTTTTTTTGTTTTGTCATAATAAGGACATAATACTTTAGACCTACATTATAAACAACAGATGGTAACAGACAGACTGACGACAGATTTGTCTTTGGAAAAACTCTCCATATATTTAATCATGTAAACGATGAGCAGTCCAAAAAATAAACAAGCTGAATACTAGTGTCTCAACAGCATTTGACCACATAGTGATTCAAAATGGAAAAAAAAAAAAGGTTTCCGCGTGTCTACATGAAAATTGCACAAACATCCCAATACTTACACCCATATGTCCATGCGACTCCCTCAGCATCAGGACACAAACTCTCACTCTGTCCTACGTTAGTGTGAAGGTGGGAAAAAACTGTCAGACTCAACATCAAACGCTCTCCTTTCTTCCTGTAGCCGCTTTGAAATATTAATGCATCAACGTTCTCTCTCTGTGTCTCTGTCTCTTCACCTTCAGTGTCAACCTCCACCCTTCAGTTGCAGCCTCTCCCTCTCTGTTTGTACCAATCATCTCCAACACATCAACATCTCTCAAGTTCAACCACTCTGTGTAAAATCAACTCCAATCCTGCGACACAATTTAGGAAAACAACAGTTTGAGATAAACTGGCAGAAATTTTAGTGACAACTTTGTCAAGTTGACTTTCTAACCTTGAAAGCAACAACACGGTCACGTATTTTGTTGAAGAATCGAACAGATGAACTGACTGTTGTGGCTGTTGTTGGTCTGACGCCTGTAAACGAACCTTGAACGCATCACTCTGACTTAGAAGTTTCCTTATGAAAATTTAAAGGACACTTCCTTCAAGCCTTCAGTAACTGCAGCTGCTTCACTTTCATTAATAATTTGTTTAAAATTAAACAATTGTAACATTTTGTTGCATTTAATGTGTGCGTTTCATGTTAATGTGATCAAATAATTGATTGTTTTGTGCGATTGTTGATGAACATTTTAATACTAAATCAGGCAGTGACTGTGGAACAGTGGAGCTGTGCAGCTGTCAAACAACTGGAGGGTTGTGGGGTTGATTCCAGACTTGGTAGTTTACAGGTCGTCCCACAGAGCGGGTCAACTGGCAGTGTAAAGTGCTTTGCGTGGACATCAGGACCAGGAAGTCCCTGCGTAGGTGAAGACAGTTCATCGTTTCAGTCCCTCCGTCTCTGTCTATCTGTAGTTTCCTTCTTCTGTCTCATCACCAAAACATTTCAAAACATCAATTCAATCATAAACCAAAAGCTCTGTATCTATGAATATGTGGGAAGGAAAGGTGTCTGTGAATTGACACGTGTGCGAGAACCAACACAGCTATAAACACAAATGTTCTGGGGCCACTGGGCCCAGTGGGGACCAAACACCTGGTCCGACTCAACGTGTTCAGTTAGTGTTTGAGGAAATTTGAAGTTAGACTTAGATATTAATGTTTGGTTTTAGTTACAAATAAGATTGTGGTCGGAAAGTCAAAATAAAATAAAAAAAAGGCCAGAGAAGAAGAAGTCCTGACATGGACGAGGTGTGTGATGTGATGTGATGTGATGTGATGTAGGCTGGTGGAGTGCTGGGGCGGGTTAAAGTCCAGTAAACATTCTCAGCTAGTTAGAAAAACAGAATCATGATCCAGAGTGCAGCTCTCTTTCGCTGGTGCCCCCCTGTGGCCTCAAGTACAAACTGCAGTGACAACCTGGAATCACAAGAGACACAGATCAGGTTTGGTCTGTCATTGATGAATATGTTTCTTTAAAGTGAGGGGATAACATTTTTGTTCTCATGTTAACCCCAAAACTAACTTATTATGTCGCTATTGGCTTGAGAAAAAGGTTTATTTTTATAATAATATTGATTTGTCTTGTTTGTGCAATTATTGATACTAGAAATCTCCAAAGTAATATTTTATCATGAAATAAATGACTAAAATAATTTCTTTGGGAAAGTTTCTTGTTAGGCAAATGAAATTGAAAAAATGTCACTTTTTTTAGATAAAGTAAATGATTAATAATCTATTCTGTTGTCTAGTACATTTTACTATGAATGTAAGAAAAAACGATATAATGCAGTCTGACCTGACTTCAGTGGTCTAGCTCGTTGCAGACTTTGGCACGATGTCTGAGACTAGCTGAGATGATAGTTCATCGGTGGCAGACGGCGGCTCCTCTCTGTGCTGCTTCTGAAACACAAGGTTGAATATTTACCAAGGTCCTTGTGGAAAATGACAGAGTAGAAGAAGCTCCGGCTGTGAACGTGATCACGGCACAAATTTGATGAGATTACGAGCAGATGAAGCAGGGAAGAAATGTTGTTGACATGCAGCTGTGATCAGATCGGCCGTCATTGATTCTGTTTTCAGATTTGAGCTTCAGCTCAGTTAAACACAGTCATTCCTCAGCCGCCTCAGGTCTACATGCAGCAGACGTTTGCTTACTTTAGACCTTGACTTTGACTTTCTGGTGCCCTGTAAGAACATAGACAACTTAGACAACAGCTCAGCCTCAGGCCTGGATGAAGACACTGGTCTCCAGGTTGAGTTATATTTGTTCATCTGGGTCCATGAAATGGCTCAACATGGAACAGGTGGGCAAATATTTGACTCCTGGGAAACAATGGGAGCTAGAAATGGACACAGTTTCCAGATCAGGAGCAGAGAGATGGAGCTCCAAGATTAATGATGAGTTAAAGTCATGTAGAAAGGCTGAATTCTAAAAGTGAGACACAGTTTTTCCAGGTCTGATGTAGAGAAATGTTTCCTCAAAATAAGGAAGTTCAGAGTGAAGTGACTCTACAGTCAGCAGATCCACAGAGAACAGACAATGTCCATGTAGAGATTCTGACACATGTCCAGACACTGGTTGTGTTAATGTAACTAAACCAAGTCGTTACCTTTGGTTTCTCTGCCTTCGGCTTTGACTGTGGGGCTGCAGGGAGAAGTGTTTCAGCCAAGGAGTCCAGAACTGGAGCAGCCATTGGCTAGAGAGAAGAAGTCATCAGTTAGGAACTAATACTCCTTTATTCTCTTCTCCTCCTCCTCCTCTGGTCTGGTCCAATCTTCTTCTCCAGGTGTTATCCACAGTGAATCCTCCTTCTCCATCTTCTACTCTGACTCCAACTACATGTCCATGTCCTCCCTCATTGCATCCATCAATCTCCTCTTTGTCTCCTACCTGGTAGCTCCATCTCTAGGATTATTCTTCTACCAACTGTCCCTCCTGTGAAAATGTCCAAACCATCTCAATCTGTCTTCTCTAGCTTCTTTGTCTCCAAACCTTCCTGTCTGTGTTGTCCCTCTAATCACCTCATTCCTGATCCTGTCCATCCTTGTCTCTCCTAAAGACAATCTCAGCAGCACCTTTAACTCCTCCACCTCCAGCTCTGTCTCCTGTCTTCTGTCTCTAATCCGTCCATCATGGCTGGTCTCACCACTGTCCTCCACCTTGACCTTGACTCTCTTCTATCACAGATCACTCCTGACTCTTCTCTACCAACTGTCACTGTGAAAACAACAGATTTCTAACCTTCAGTGGCTCTGAGTCCAGAACAGGAGGCTCCAGCTTTACAGTGTCTTCAGATGCAGCGACAGGTTCAGCTGAGGACGCAGGAGGAGCAGCAGAAAAGTCACTGGACAGCAGGTCCAGGGCCTTGTCGTTATCCATGGTACTCTGTGAGATACAAGAGATTGCACCGTCTCTGCAGAGGTTCACGGCAGGTTGGTCCTTAAACTGTCTCACCTCACTCACCGTTGTTGTTGTTGGTTTTTTTGTCTCCTCTTCCTCCAATTTCTGTCAAAGAAAACAAATATTTTATAATATGAAATAATCAGGAACGACGTTTCACTGTTTTCCATGACAGACTGTGGTTCTACCTTCAGGTCTTCTTCAGTTGGTCTATATTCTGGTGGAAGCGAGTCATCTCTCTCTCCCATCTTTATCAACTTCTCTTCCTTGATGTCTTTCTCCTTTAGACATGACATGTCAAGACATGGAGGACATTTTAGATTTCTGTGAAAAAAGACCAAGTAGTTCTCTCTGCTCTGGGGTCTTCCTGTCTACCTTGACGACATCTTTAGTGGGGACTGTTGGAGGCTGGGGAGGAGTAGGTGTGATGTCCATCAACGTGTCAGACAGAGCATCCAGAGCACTGTCTGCTCCAGCTGCCAACTGAAGCAGAGAGGTGGATTTTTAATGTGAGCTGCAGCAACATCACACACATGTGTGTGTATCAAATACCAACTCACCTGTTCATCTGTTTGACCAGGAGCACACACAGCAGACTTGACTGTTGGAGCTGCAGTAGAAGCTACAAAGTCTCCAGCTAAGGCGTCCAGAGCAGAATCTTCAAGAGTCTGAAGAACAGACACATCAGCAGTTAGAAACACAAAGAACATCAAGAGTTGGAGCTCTCACAGCATCTCCACGTCCTACTGTACCTGTGTAGAAGCTGAGAGCTGTACCACAGGAGCCTGGACTGCAGGAGCTGCAGAAGAGCTCACCAGGTCTCCAGACAGAATGTCCAGAGCTTCTACTGTGTCCAACTTGGGCTGCAAGAAGAGTAAAAGAATCAGTGATGAATTCAGAACCACTGAAAAACTCCTCCGTAGGTTTCAGTCCCAGTCTCACCTCAGGTTTAGGAGCAGGCAGCTTCTCCAGGGCCTCCTTATCAAACCTGTATTCTGGAGGAAGTGTGTCCTCCCTCTCTCCTACAAGAACTCCCTCCTCCTCCACGACTTTGTTCTCCTTGGAGAAGAGAAAAACATAAAATTAGAGATGAAAAAAAAGTAAATGGTTCAACAGGATATCCGTTCCACTGAAGTTCTGTGACATACAGAGACAATGTCCTCAGGTTTGAGTTCAGGGAGTTCAGGTTTTGGTAAATCTGTGGGCAGAGTATCACCAAGAGCACTGAGAGCATCCAGGGACATGTCCGCCTGAGGACAGGAGAAGAATCTTTAGACATCTGCATTTTAGACAAAAGACTCATCATAGACAAAGACAGAGAAAATACTGACCCCATCAACCGTGGGTTTGGCATCTGTTGTGTCCTCCTTAACAGCAGGGGGCGCTGCTACTTTCTGCAGCAGACAGAAAAGAGAATCACACAAGGTGAAAAGGAGTGTGTAAAGGAACCAAGTTCTACAGTATATTTAACCAATATTAGATGGTGAAGATGTTGGTGATGGTCTGGACCTGAGCAGTTGATGGTAGAACATCTTCCAGAGAAAAGTCATCAGAAACCTTTAAAACTGGTTCCACCACAGGACAAGTGGGACCAGGAACAGGAGCAGGGAACTCACAGATGACCTGAGGACAACAAACATCTATGTGAGGAACGTTCTCCTGATCACAGACATCACAAGGTGGACCTTTTACCTCTAACCATAACTTTTCCATCTATATTGTGTGATGCAGGACACAAAGTCACATGTTTTGGTCCTGAAATGTTGTTTACATACAATGTTCTCTGTTTAAGATCTGAGGATTAAGTCCATTTAGAGATAAACCTTCAAAATGTTTTTGAATAAAAACAATAGCCCCTTAGATAAGACAAACTCTAGTGTGTGTGGTTCAGGTGTTGTCCTCAGTGTTCGTACCAGTTCAGGTACAGCTTGAGGCTGCACTACAGGAGCCTGGACAGCAGGGGCAGCAGAGGAGCTCACAAAGTCTCCAGACAGAATATCCAGAGCATCTCCTGTGTTCATTGGAGGCTGTGGAGGAAAACAGAACATTTGATTAAGAGATTGTTATAGATCAGTCCTCCACTGTCCCTCTTCTCATGACAGGTGTCCAGTTTGTCTTTATTCCATCAACAACTGTCCTTATCAGTTAGTTGAATAAGACAAAAATAGATCATTTTAATCAGTTACAGTTGTCTCCAGTCTCACCTCAGGTTTAGGAGCAGGCAGCTTCTCCAGCGCCTCCTTATCAAACCTGTATTCTGGAGGAAGTGTGTCCTCCCTCTCTCCTACAAGAACTCCCTCCTCCTCTACGGCTTTGTTCTCCTTGAAGGAAAAAAACATAAAGTTAGTGATGGATTTAGACTTGAAACCAATAAATGTTCCAACAGGGTTAGGGTTTGTCTGATGTTCTGTCACATACAGAGACAATATCTTCAGGTTTGAGTTCAGGGAGTTCAGGTTTTGGCAAATCAGTGGGCAGAGTATCACCAAGAGCACTGAGAGCATCCAGGGACATGTCCGCCTGAGGACAGGAGACAACATTGACCTTCAAACATTGACACTTCAGACAATATTAATGAGGACAAATGAGGAAGACAAAAACACTGACCGCATCAACCTTGGGTTTGCCATCTGTTGTGTCCATCTTAGCAGCAGGGGGCGCTGCACATTCAATTTTCTGCAGCGGACAGTAGAAGGAATTACACAGGGTGGAAAGAAACCAAGTTCTACAGTTTATTTAAACAGTGTTAGATGGTGAATATATTGGACAGAAGATGTTGGAGATGATCTGTACCTGAGCAGTTGATGGTAGAACATCTTCCAGAGAAAAGTCCATGGGAGGAACCTTCTCCTGCACACAGACATCACAAGGTAGATTGTGACTGATGTGTCTCAGAGAGACGTTGGACATGAAAGGACTAGCTGTTAAATCGATTTTTTGTGTGATACAAGATTAATTGCCACATATAAATTCAGTCTTCAAACTAAAATAAATTAAATTAAAGATTAATGGTCATATTAAATCTAGAAATCTTCACTTTATCAATTAAAATCTTTAAAAACAATGGCCCTTCATATGAAAAAGAAGTCTTGTCTGTGTGGTTCATGTGTTGTCCTCAGTGTTCGTACCTGTTCAGGTAGAGTTGGAGGCTGCACTACAGGAGCCTGGACAGCAGGGGCAGCAGAGGAGCTCACAAAGTCTCCAGACAGAATGTCCAGAGCATCTCCTGTGTTCATTGGAGGCTGTGGAGGAAAACAGAACATTTATAAGACATGAGGAGAAAGTTTTCTTCAGTTACCGTTGTCTCCAGTCTCACCTCAGGTTTAGGAGCAGGCAGCTTCTCCAGGGCGTCCTTATCAAACCTGTATTCTGGAGGAAGTGTGTCCTCCCTCTCTCCTACAAGAACTCCCTCCTCCTCTACGGCTTTGTTCTCCTTGGAGAAGAGAAAAAACATAAAATTAGAGATGAACTCTGAAAAAAAGTAAATGGTTCAACAGAATTTCCGTTTCACTGAAGTTCTGTGACATACAGAGACAATGTCCTCAGGTTTGAGTTCAGGGAGTTCAGGTTTTGGTAAATCTGTGGGCAGAGTATCACCAAGAGCACTGAGAGCATCCAGAGACATGTCCGCCTGAGGACAGGAGAAGAATCTTTAGACATCTGCATTTTAGACAAAAGACTCATCATAGACAAAGACAGAGAAAATACTGACCCCATCAACCGTGGGTTTGGCATCTGTTGTGTCCTCCTTAACAGCAGGGGGCGCTGCACATTCTACTTTCTGCAGCAGACAGAAAAGAGAATCACACAAGGTGAAAAGGAGTGTGTAAAGGAACCAAGTTCTACAGTATATTTAACCAATATTAGATGGTGAAGATGTTGGTGATGGTCTGGACCTGAGCAGTTGATGGTAGAACATCTTCCAGAGAAAAGTCATCAGAAACCTTTAAAACTGGTTCCACCACAGGACAAGTGGGAGCAGGAACAGGAGCAGGGAACTTACAGATGACCTGAGGACAACAAACATCTATGTGAGGAACGTTCTCCTGATCACAGACATCACAAGGTGGACCTTTTACCTCTAACCATAACTTTTCCATCTATATTGTGTGATGCAGGACACAAAGTCACATGTTTTGGTCCTGAAATGTTGTTTATATACAATGTTCTCTGTTTAAGATCTGAGGATTAAGTCCATTTAGAGATAAATCTTCAAATGTTTTGAATAAAAACAAAAGCCCCTTAGATAAGACAAACTCTAGTGTGTGTGGTTCAGGTGTTGTCCTCAGTATTCGTACCAGTTCAGGTACAGCTTGAGGCCTGTCTCTTATACACAGACAGCAGGGGCAGCAGAGGAGCTCACAAAGTCTCCAGACAGAATATCCAGAGCATCTCCTGTGTTCATTGGAGGCTGTGGAGGAAAACAGAACATTTGAATTAGAGATTGTTATAGATCAGTCCTCCACTGTCCCTCTTCTCATGACAGGTGTCCAGTTTGTCTTTATTCCATCAACAACTGTCCTTGTCAGTTAGTTAAGACAAAAATAGATCATTTTAATCAGTTACAGTTGTCTCCAGTCTCACCTCAGGTTTAGGAGCAGGCAGCTTCTCCAGCGCCTCCTTATCAAACCTGTATTCTGGAGGAAGTGTGTCCTCCCTCTCTCCTACAAGAACTCCCTCCTCCTCCACGACTTTGTTCTCCTTGGAAAAGAGAAAAAACATGAAATGAGAGATGAAAAAAAAGGAAATG
>JAFBJS010006993.1:296777-325262 GCA_016785265.1 Paraplagusia blochii
TCTCCTGTGTTCATTGGAGGCTGTGGAGGAAAACAGAACATTTGATTAAGAGATTGTTATAGATCAGTCCTCCACTGTCCCTCTTCTCATGACAGGTGTCCAGTTTGTCTTTATTCCATCAACAACTGTCCTTATCAGTTAGTTGAATAAGACAAAAATAGATCATTTTAATCAGTTACAGTTGTCTCCAGTCTCACCTCAGGTTTAGGAGCAGGCAGCTTCTCCAGCACCTCCTTATCAAACCTGTATTCTGGAGGAAGTGTGTCCTCCCTCTCTCCTACAAGAACTCCCTCCTCCTCTACGGCTTTGTTCTCCTTGAAGAAGAGAACATTGCATTAGAGATGAGGTCAGAAAAAAAGAATTACATTTTAAATTTAAAGTTCTGTCACATACAGAGACAATGTCCTCGGGTTTGAGTTCAGGGAGTTCAGGTTTTGGCAAATCAGTGGGCAGAGTATCACCAAGAGCACTGAGGGCATCCAGAGACATGTCCGCCTGAGGACAGGAGACAACATTGACCTTCAAACACTGACACTTTAGACAAAGTGATGTACAGTAAAGATTACAGCAAAGACAGAGAAAATACTGACCGCATCAACCTTGGGTTTGGCAGCTGTTGTGTCCTTTTTAGCAGCAGGGGGCGCTGCACATTCCACTTTCTGTAGCAGACAGCAGGAATACTTACACAAGGTTGTTGTTGGGTAACAAAAATTACTGTATAACAATAATAATATTTATAATACTACAGCGTATTGTTAGACCAATAGATGATGTTGGTGATGGTCTGTACCTGAGCAGAGGATGGAAGAACATCTTCCAGAGAGAAGTCACCAGTGGAAACTTTCTCCTGCACACAGACATTAAAAAGCAGATTGTGACTGATGGATTTCAAAAGAGTTGCAATAAATGAGCAAATAAAAGCCCTGAGAATTTAACCCACACTTTGATATAACAAAGATTATTTTATTTCACCAAAAACTTGTCTGAGACGAGATACAGCAAAGTCAAAAACTTTGGTCTTGAAATGGTTTCACATGCAACAGTTTACAGTTTAGAACTGTCTAAGATCAAAAAATCAATTAGATTCAAAGATAAATGATTTAAATCAATTTAAATATAATCTGATTTGACAATGGACCTTTAGATAAAAAAGCAAAGGATATCTGCCCAGTGTTGGGCCTTCTCCTTCTCTGCCGGCCTAAAAAAGTCTGGTTTCCAGACTGATGTCGATTGTATTTTGTCCATGAACACTTAATAAAAAATTCCAAATCGTCTGTCCGCTTCCTTTCATTGTTTTCCCTCTGGCTTCGTTGCTTCCAGTCGTGTATTTTCGTTCTTAAGCATTTAACCAATCACATTTCAGTCGTCATTTGTTGTCAGGGTCACAGAAATCTGCCCGCAGTCCTTCACAATCAGTTCCGCGGACCCTGTAGCATAAAGTAAGTGTCAAACTGCTGTGTCATTGAAGCAACAGCTCGATCGACAGCAGATTCAACCAATCAGGAGTTGAGCCTGTCTGTTGACACAGAGTCCCGGTAGCAGGTGTACGAAAACGTCATCGTATTCGCGCCCTTTTATTGGACAATTTAGTAGCCAGTGCTAATGAGCCGTGACTTTCGAGAGCTAAACTAGTCAATATGTTGTATATTTGATTTTATGGTCGTTTTATTGACTCGCAGTGGCTGAAGGAATGGATTTGGTTACAGAATTTGTATTAAGCCATTTTGAAAACCGCCATTTTTATGAAAAACCGGACATTTTAGAGAAACATCGGTAACTCGGAGCTAACGAGGCTGTCACAACCGGGAAAGTTCCGATACCTTCGGTCCTCTAACTACTGCTAGCACAGGGGAACAGGGCTTCACAACGAAAAGATGAAGAAAAATGAAAGACTGGTATTTTCGGGCAAGAAGGAACTATTATTTTGGAGTTTCAACACGGAATGACATTAACACTTCAGCGGGAACAATACGAGCTCCAAAGCGAATTATAACTTGTACCAGAAATTCAACGGGTCAAACTAGACTTTCAGTATCACAATACGTATCTCCAATGGACTTCTGGAAACGAAGGAACAGGATGATTCAACTTTTCTTGAGGAAGGAAAGGACGAAGAGCCTTTGTGTCCAAACAGTCTGGATTATGGTGAGTAAAATGTTCCCATATTTCTAAATATTGCTGTTTTATTAACTTATTGTTGATGCTTTTGTGTGCGTCGCAGCTGACACCGATTTTTATAGTCCTCACATAATTATTAAGGGGTGTATTGATTCAGATAGTGCACTAGTGAAGGTGTGAAATTCACAGCTCATCACTGGTATCTGGTACAGGTGTTGTCCTCAGTGTACCTGTTCAGGTAGAGCTGGAGGCTGTACTACAGGGGCCTGGACAGCAGGGGCAGCAGAGGAGCTCACGAAATCTCCAGACAAAATATCCAGAGCATCACCTGTGTTCATTGGAGGCTGTGGAGGAAAACAGAACATTTGATTAAGATGTTGTTATATAAGAAAGCTCTTTTTGGAGAAAAAGACGAGATAGATTGAGTCTGTTTGGACATGTTCAAAGGAGCAGCAGAGAATAGAGATGGAGTTACCAGGTAGGAGACAAAGAGGAGATGATGAAGAGAAGAAGATGGAGAGAACAGGGTGAAAAGGAAAACCTTGATTCACTGCGGTAACCCTTGTAGAAGGGACGAGCCAAAAGGGTCAATAACAGACGCACCTCAGGTTTAGGAGCAGGCAGCTTCTCCAGTTCCTCCTTGTTAAACCTGTAATCTGGTGGAAGCGTGTCCTCCTTCTCTCCTACAAGAACTCCTTCATCCTCCTTCTGTTTTCCCTCCTATAAGATGTGCCAGGAATGAAACATTATTGTTTTTAAACATAAATTGATCCAGTATTAATCAGAAAAGGTTTTGTTTTTACTGAGACAATGTCCTCTGGTTTCAATTCAGGTTGTTTGGGTTTTGGTTCATCTGCAGCCAAGGTGTCACTCAGAGCACTGAGAGCATCCAGAGACATGTCCTACACACACAATTGAAAAGTAAAATCAATTATTTACATTCATGTGCAACCATTACTTTAAAATGTTGCACAACTAAAGAGAGAGGTCATTTCTTCATCAGTGCTAAGTCTAAGTCCAGGTTCAAATTTAATTCCAAACATGGTGACCTCACCTTGGGGTCAGCTTCCATCTTGGCCTTTTTCTCAGCAGGAAGAGCAGGGTCTGCGCTCTCTTTAACTGATTTCTATAAAAACACAATAGAAATTCTGACATTTTAATATATTTGAACAAATCTATATGACATTATTCAAAGACACAATCTCCAGTCCAAACTTGAGACACACCAATGTTTTGTAAAGTGGACATACATACAATGCCATGGTCAATTTTGACAGTCAAACCTTTTAATATCAGGTTGGCTCTTAATACTTAAAAGGTGCTTTAAGTGCTTTATTTCTTATTTCTGTAATATTATATTTATTTACAAAATTAATTTAAAGATATTTGTTAAAACTGTTTTAAAAATGATAAACTTTTTGCTTGGCCAGAATTAAACTGCGGGAGGTTTATAAACCACATTTTATGAGGCCACTTCACTGTCAACCAAAAGAGATTGGATTAAATGAGATAGAATAGTAATATCGTTTAAATAGAACAGAACCAGTTTTGTATTTACCTTTTCAGGAGCTGGAGCAAAGTTAGCAGGTGCAGCAGAGGAGGCAGAAACGCTCTCTGTGACGTCAGTCTGTACAAAACCAAACAGTGAAACATGGATCACCATATCACATTTATCCACCAGTAGAACAAAAGTTTAACAGTGAATTTTCTGCAAACAAGTTAGAATTTTACCTCTGGTTTCTTGGCAGCTGCATCGTCAGTAAATCCTGCTGATAGAGCTTCCAGGGCGTCAGTTGTGCTCATTGGTTTCTGAAAATCAAAAGAAAGAAACAGATAAAAATCATCGTCCATTTATGTTTGAGGAATTTTGAAGGGAAACCAAAAAAGTTTAGCAGCATTTCTAAACAGATTTTTACAATTATATGATTAAATTAACAAAACATGACGTACAACAAATGTTTTAAGTTCATGTGTAAAAACATTTTATTTATTATTTATTTTATTTATCATTTATTTAATGTTTGCTTTTTGTTTGTCTAGAACCACTGAACCACCACTAGAGGGCGTCAAGCATTCGGATAATAGTACAAGAACTGGAGCCCAGGGTGCATGCGTCAACGGCGCAGGAAAAATACAGACACGCCCCCAGCATTCCATGAAGACAAAAAAGTAAGAGAAAACAAACAATTAATGCTTGTGTTTTCTTCCTTTTCTTCTGTGAAGCTGTTGAGATGTAAGAACAAATGAGTGGGTGGGTGACACTGTGGGAGGAGGGTGAGAGAACAGTGGCCCAAAGGTTAGATGATCCAAAACCAAAGTCTCCTCAAGATGTACTGTAGGGGGGGCTGTGTTTATTGCACACCTTTTCTGATGAGACTCTAAGCAGTGGAACCGAAGTAAATAAATCCTGTTTGCTGTGACCACACCCACTCTTGCTGCAACATTCCTGTCTGTAGAGGAAGCTGCTGATCCCAGATCAGTGAACTTTCATCCTGGTCATAGGTTTACTCATTTTATTACGTTTGCTTAAAACGGTTCACTGGAGTTTTACCCTATAAGGTTTGGACATGGTTTTTGCAGACTGAATTCATCCTAAACTTATTTTTGATTTGTTTATTGGATTTATATAAGTCACTGTCATTGACCATTCAAAGTTCAAGTGTTAGTTTAATGAATGTGGCACAGATTCATATCTTTCCTACCACAAACAAACGAACAAAGCTGCAGAAACCACATTAAACTCTGCAACAGAAAATTCCACTTATTTGTTAATGTGTAAAATGTTTAGACTTTACTTACAGGAACATCCTTTGGTTTTTCATCTACTGGGGCTGGAGGCTAAAATATAAACACAAAAATGTCAAATGTCGGACTAACAATAAGGATTAACTATCAGATTAACTGGTAGTTTAGGCTTATTGATGAAGATTGATGAAGAGTTTGTTTGGCACAAATGAAGTTTTTCTAGAAAACATTTTTCACCCCACGTGAACTGAGGAAGCTTCTTGAACGAGAGGTGAAAGGTTTTCTCTAAGAACTTCACTGAGTGTTCAATGACGACATCTCTTGTCATTGTTTTTGAAATTGTTGGTTCTTGTCTAATTCATTGCATACATGTTTATATATTGATGTATTTATTTAAAGTCAATAAGAGGATGAAGCACAGATGTTTGGACAGGGAAGAACTGACCATATCAGTAAATCTGTATCCAGGAGGCAGAGTGTCTTCTCTCTCTCCACATTTCTGAGCTTTCTTAGAGAAGATTTGAAGCTGGGATACATGCAGTAGACACACACAGTGTTATGTCACACAACATCCATGCTGACACTACAAGACACACACTTTAATTTAGTCATCAACACTGGGGGTGTAGCTACTCAAAGTGCAAAGTTAAAAAAATTATACCATAGACAATCAATTAATGATTACATTCAAAGAAAAATCTATTATTACTTTACTTTTAAAATAAGTATTTAAAATAAAAGTAATGCTTTAAAATAAAGGCAAAAAAATCAAAAAATATCTCAAAATACCCTTGGTATAAATATATATTTGGAAAAACATCCTAAAGAAACTCAGATTTCTAAGAACTTCAAAAAGGATAAAAAGGAAATTGTCAAAGGAAATAACAAATATCACACTTTTTAGTATGTGGAATCATCTCAACACGACACATTAACAGTGACAAACAAACAACAGTTATGGTGAACACAAACTAAATAACTTTAAGACGTTTGCATGTATTTTTTAATTTGTTAACACAACAATAATAAAAATTGTAGGTCATCTGTAGAGAAAGACTGAACTTCTCTGTCTGTTGTTACCTCTTCGACTGGTCCACTGTAGACGGGCTGTTCAGGAACTAAAGTGTCTACTGATGGTAGACTGCTGGCCAAGGCATCAAAAGGATCCACTTCAGGTTCCTGAACATGCAGATCTAATTAACACACTGAGGCACACACACACACACACACACACACATGCGTTTCACGGCACAGACTGAATAAACTTCTGCTCTTACCTTTTTGGGTTCAGTAGATGCAACAACTTCTGCCTCCACCTGTGGAAGGACACACCCACAGTTAGAGTGGAGTTGAACAGATGACAGATTATTGATCATGGTGTAATTTTTTTATGCAAAGAAGAAGTAACCAGTTTGGATTGTTATGCAATTGTGGAAATAAATGCAAATGGTAAAATAAAAGTTGAAATGCAGTGAATTATTAGATTATTTGTTATACTTAGACTGTAGTTGTGTTGGATATTAATTGGACAAGTGTTGCCAGTTCACCACATTACTAATTCAATTGCCTTCAGTTTATGTTAGGTTATTATGGTGTAATATTTCATATCTGTGTAATGACTCTTAATGGCTTTGGCAACCAATTAAATATTTGATGATAAATGACCGTTTTGTTATGATAAGTTTAAGCCAAACTTACCCTCAGTTCTCTCCTACATAAATCCTCACAAACTTTTGATTTACTTCAGCTAACTTCATATTTCTCACACTACTTTCTTGGCTAATATACAGTAGATAAAAGACGGCAAGAAACAATCCCATTGATACATTTTCTCCTCTAATCTGAAGTAGGTGGTCACCACAGGACAAACACGTGCAGCACCTTTGTGTCTGTATCTTTAGGTTGTTCCTTAATTGGACTTGGTGTTTCAGCTTTGGACACATCTGCTGTGACTGTTGTTTCTGCAGGGCTCTGAAATACAAATAGAAAGACAATTACCATTCAACACAGTTTACTGTGAGTCAAGTAAATGCCGACCAAATCTGAAATGGAAGACAGGAAACAGAAAGGTACATTTTGGAAGAGGACAGAGGTGTTGTAGGAAGATTCAATGAGGAGCAGCAGCAGTTTGAGCAAAATGTCACATTAGAAACACTGTGTAACCAATGAGCAAAGCAAGGCACAAGTGTTCACCTCCACAGACAGTCATGGAAATCTTATAGGCTCAAGGAAGTCAGTAATGTTTATATTGAACCTCTACAGTACCTTGGCTTTAGGTTTGCCCACAACCGTGACTGCTGCTGTCCCAGTACCAGCAGAGGGGGCTTTGGATGTGGCCTTGTTTAGAGAGAAAGGTGTAGTCCATAAACATGCAGCCAAAAGGTTATTCAACCAAAACAAAGAATATATTTGTTTGCTCTGAGAACTAAAGAAGATTTATGAATTAATCTTCTACTGCGTGATCCTTTTCAGGGCCATTGGATTTCAAACCCCAGCAGACATCGGGCAAGGGCGGGGTACACACCAGACATTGACCCAGTTCATCACACGTAGCGGACCCACAACCACCAGCACCAGCCTTCATGCCAAAGTTGTATGAGGTAAGAGAAGATGTCAATTCAGCTGACACACACAAACCATTGGGTTTATGTTTCCCACAAACATGTGACTGATTTTTCAAGCTGACAGAAGCCATCGGCCAGTGTCATAAGAAAGGCAGTGAAAAGCAGAACAGCAGATTACATCATTAGGTTGTTGTTGTTGTTGTTGTTGTTGTTGTTATAAATAAACCTGACACCAATGTGTTAACCCTAAAGATAAATGTTAGGCCTCTCCTAACATTTATCCAACACAATGTGTGTGAATATACTTTGACTCTGTCGACATAGTGTTAATACTGATTCAGTCAGACCCACAACACAGTAACATGACTTTAAATAAAGTGAACTGTCTGTAGTTTGTCAGTCTGTGATGCAGTTGTGGGTTTAGGGGGCAGTGGGTTCTGTACGATACTCAGGATGGACGTTGGTCCAATATTAGTTATTATTTCACAATCAATGATTGAATAAACACCATAGATCCAACACTTAGGTCCAGATGTTTGATTTGACAGTTGGTCTTAGCAATGTCAACCCATGGTATCACGTTGATTGATCAGTATTAAAATTAAAAAGTTGTATTAAGCAATTATTACTGTGAATTTGGTAATAAATGTATAAGTACAATTAAAATATATAAACTCTAAAATATTATTATTCATATTTTTCAATACTGTATGTACAAAATATAAGGCATCTAGTTGAAACAAATATTTTTCAGGACTTGAATACCATCTGTAACGTCATTATTTGTAAGAGTTTCATTTTCATTTGCTAGTTATTGATGGTGGAATGTAAAAGTGTACATAATGTGTTGGTACAGTGAGTCCGACCAATTTAGGTTTTTTTCTGACTAGCTGCTTAAAAGTCTGGTACCTTTTTTTGTTTGTTTGTTTTTTTTAATAACACCTTTATTGGAAGGTCTGGTACTGAACCGGATATTGAGTTTGAGTTGAGAAGTGAGTTTTGTCGAGGTCTTCAGAGACTAATAACATTAATACTATTTAGTAACAGGGTCTTGCATTGTTTGGTGCTCAGGTCTTATTTATCCGATCCAGTCCAAATGTGTTCATATTAATCAATGACGAGCAGCCAGAGCTCAAATCCTGATTGTTACGTGCAGAGTAGGAGTCACAAGATGAAGCACAGCCAAGCATGGTGGCTAAGAGGTCTGTAATTTTTGGCAAGATTTTAAGAGGTCTTAGCCAGTGAAGGAAGGAAAGGTGAGCTGATCTTTGTTTTGCAAGTGCAATAACTGGAGGAAGAAAACGGCGTCTCCTTTCACAGCAGATCACCAACCAGACAGCCAGAATATCTGTCTCTACCTCTGGTTTGGATGTGGGTGTGGCTTCTTTCCCCGCTCTGCCAACTGGTGCTGTGACACCACTTCCTGTACTCACTCTGGGCTTTGTAGCCATGGCCAATCTCGATGATGCTCTCTGCTGAAAATGCATTTACTCATTAGTTACTATGTAGCTTAAAAAAGGTGTAATGTGGAGTAAAATGGTGGTATGTGTACCATGTGACCCATGGTATGTCTTCACTGTCTAGATTGTTGGTAGGATATGGACCCTTGGTGCCAGAACTTGGCTTGAAATGTTTCAGTTTGCTACACTCCTCTGTCTTTGGTCATATGTTAGGTCTATTCTTCACATATCCAACAGAATACAGACAGAGACGAGGTGTCCCACAGTCCAACTAACCCAAGAACTGGTTCCCAACTATTAAGTGAAGTGTTCAGCCTGTGGCCACATTCACTATGTGGGTAAATGTTGTTTCTGCCTAACACAGTAAGAAGAAACAATATCCCTTCAGTCACATTTACCAAGATGGCAGTGCTTGAAGAGTTGGCTCTTATTGTGTATCCAGACTGTTGGTAAAACTCTAACCCACACTACATACATACACTACAGGACAAATGATGAAATGATTCCAAACCTCCATCCTTCCTCACTTAAAACTGAAATCACTGTTTCACCCCATTTTGCCACAGTCTTACACTTGGTCTTAATCTGACATTTTTCATTTCATTTCACTACTTATATATATATATGTATATATATATATTTTTTTTTTAACTAAAATCCCAACAGCAGCTTTCACTGTTAGACAAGTGAACCAAGTGTCTGTTGTCAATGTTTCCTCTTGAACCTTGTACTGACTGAGAAACTGGGCGTTTTCTTTACATTTGAATGGGAGGAAAAGAAATGTTTTTCTTTTCATGAGGTAAGAACCTATGCAGTAGATTCACAGTACAGTAGTACGATGCAGTTAATCCACGGAGAAAGTGAAGAAAGAGTGTAGGAGTAATTCTTTGAGGACAAAGAGGACGAAGAATATTGCTGACAAGTGATTCATACCTCGGCCTCTGGTGTTACTGTTGAGACCTGAGCAGCTGGTTCAGGTGTGGCCTTGCTGGACTGCGACTGGGAAGGAAAAAACAAATGATTACCATGAGGATGTTAAGTGAGAAAATATATCTCAGTACAAAATAAAGGATCAGAGTTTCAAATTTTCAAAAATTATCAAATTCACCACAAATTTGATTACTATGTCATATATTTTGTGTTCGACCTTTTGGACTGTTTTGTTAAAACCCATCAAGTTACTGGACTGTAGAGTAATAGTACTGTTGTAAACACAGTCATTTAAACAAAAAGTAAGTTAAAATGAAATGATATCTTGACCTCAATACAGAATGGAGTCAGTGATTTTTTTTTTCACACTACTCTGAACTTCCTAGAAAGACACTAAAATGTGTTCTCACCTACTTCTACATTACAAGTCTCTTTGCACGAACTTTGATCAGAATTTATTAGTTTGTGTCAGATGACACAGATTGATCTTAAACAGCAAAGACAGACTTGAAACAAGAAGCTAGCCAGACGATGGGTGTGAGAATGTGACGCATAGAGGCCATGTTTTATTGTGATAATGTGTCACCATGGTAACAAACAAAGCTACATGAGGCATTTTGGAGAAAAGAATTCTTTTTACTGTGGTGACTTCAGAGAGTGAGATTAGTGAGGTCAACATTGAGATGTTCTAGGACATCATTGGTAAAGGATGTTTTTGAGGCAAAATTAGTTTCGAGAACTTTGGTCTGTTTATATGAAATGACTGAAATGACATGTCTGCAAATACAGTTCTTTCCAAGAGAAAACCCAACCTCGTTCTTTCAGTTAGAGCACCAGGCCACGCCCCCAGTGTCAACTCACGTCAACACTATCTCAATATCCAGCAATGTTGTTAATGGGTAAATGGGGCAAAGCTTGTCAGAAACATTGAGATAACATATCAGAACTCTTTTCAGCCTTTCTTTTCTGAGTAATTGTGCATACAAACAACAGGATTTCTTACAAATGCCTTTGTATAAAACTGTCAATCTAATTTAATCTAATTTTTCATTCAAATCCATCCGATTCAGGTACAAAAATACAAAAAAAAGCATTTAGTTGGATTCATTTCAAATTGACAATTTAACTCCCATGTGATTTTTCTTTATGATAAGATTTGGAGGAAAAACAGAAATTTAATGTCAAAATAATATCTGCTGGTTTATTTAGTGTGCAACAGTCAATATTCCAGGTTTATTGAACATTAATTCAAACAACATAAACAGTAAAAGCCCCGTGGACACATGTGGCCCTTTATACATTATATAGTGAAACTAAAACTGGCTTTAATCCAGTGTGCTTCACTCAAGACGTTTGCAGAACTCTGGTTATACATAAAATAAAATATATACTTTCCTACAAACTCAAAATAATAAGTAATATCAAAAAAATATAAATAGTCCTTAAAACAAAAAAGTTGTAGTGTCCTCTGAGACAAACATCAGCTCTAGTCTCCTCCTTACTCTCATCTGTCCAACTCTGCTGTCTCGCCCCTTATTGTTAACTTTGTCCTACGTCCAGTGTTTGGCTTTTGTCCAACTTAGCATCATAAAAAATAAGGATTTCCAATCGTTCCATGTTAGGTCAGAAATACTGTAATTTTTTCCTTGTTGTCTGACATGTCGCTGACAACACAGTATTGTTGCTGTCAAGTGGCACAACCTGCATGGCCATTTATACATAAATGTGTATATGCCTATAGGTACGCCTTTCTATTGGGCAGCAGCAATCAATGCTGAGCCTATGTCCGTGTGTGTGGACACCGGAGCTAGAAACCAGATTCACAGCTTTAAATCTGAACCATCTGAATGTTTTTACTGCATTTTTACCAATCAGTGCTTTATTACCCACTGAACTCAGATCTCACAGGTTACAGAGCGATAACTGATTCAGATCCAAGTTGAAGTTCTACTGGGAAAGGGTGAACTCTGATGGTTCACTGTCAGCAGTGATGGGGGTGAAAAAAGGAGATATTTTTGCACGTTCATAACTGGGCAACTAAACAGGTTACAGATGTATCAGACAATGTTGAGTGTTGACTAGGCTATCATAGACAAAACATGTGCAGCACATGTTTGACAGCCTGTGAAGGAGTGGTGGTATGTCTTTCCGCTGAGACATGTCCACGATGTGAACTGAACCACTCTGCTCTTTGGGCTATTTGAGGTGGAGTCTATAACTTCCTAACATGATCACAGTATCTGTGCCAGTATAGATAACAAGTCCATAAGTGATCAAATAAGATTTGTAGACAGTAGATAGAACATTATTAATGCTTCAGGAGTATTCTGTCACTGTGTATAGTTACATTCATACTCTGCACAGTCTGCAAATCAAGTGTTGTTCTGCTTCACTCATTCATCAGCTACATGTATTTCCTCCACTGTAACGGTGTCTGTGTGTGTGTGTGTGTCAGCCATGAAAGGTTCAAACTTTAATAGTATTGTTTGCCTAATACTGGACCCACACTGCTGATACAATGAAAGGTTTTAAAAACTGTAATGAAGCGACAGTAAGTCCAACCCTTTGATTCCAAAACACTGTTGATGTAACAGCAGCTCAAATGACCAAAAGCTGCAGCTAAAGACAATAACATTCACAGGCCGTTCACTAATGTCAAGGCATCTTAAACTTACTGAGTGTCAACATGACGAAATGAGAGGAAATGGCAGAGAGGAGGAAATGAGGTCACAAGTGTGTATCCACTAGTGAAGAAACTCTATCACTGCGTTGCTGTAATAAATATTGATGGTCTCTAAGGAAATCAGAGCAGCAGTGATATTTGGCCTGTGTTTATTGATGTTATAGATGATTCTCAATGAGGACTTGTGCCTATACAGAACACCAACACAACTTAAATAAAAACGAAACAAAAAACACAGTGAGGACAAACAATAAATGGACAGATCTTTCCTCTGACAAATGACCTGTTTGTCATAATCATTCAGGTTGAGAACTGAGTTTATTTTCTTAATGAGAAGGACATGAGGAGGAGGTTTGTGGACAATAATGAGTGAATTGTGAGTTAAATGTGTTTTGTGTACTCTTCACTCTAAGATGCGGACTATGATGAGGGTCTGTCAGTAAAACACTGCGTATTCGCAATGTAAAATTTCCCAATTCCACAAACTTACTCAGCCCACATCCATGAACTGGTGTCTTGAAGCTCTGAGATGTAGGTAATAAAATCAAGTTACAGCATTGTATAACAGCTGGGTTACCTGTTATAGTTGATAAATGATGAGTATGAGATGCACATATCCAGAGAATACAGATGACTGCAGGTTGTGCTGCAGTTTTTTTAAGCTTTGGCTCGATGTGACTTTAACACATCACTAAAACACTAAATCTAGACTTCAACACTGGCACCCACATCATATTTAACCACACCGTACCTTCCTCTGGGTGGTGAGCACACCAGAGGCAATTTCACACTAATGACTAATATTTTATAGCCGAAAATGATATAATTGCAATCTATTAAAGACAGTTGGACTAGATTAATCAGGACACTGGAGAACCTATTAAAGTTTCCACCACCCATCACCATCTTGGCATGCACCAAAGACACAAGAAACAGAGGCACGGCAGGTGAGGCATGGCCTTGTTTGTGTATCTGTAGAATGTGAAAAACAATGAAACACATCAAGAATATGTTCAGCAATAGACCTTGGAGGTGTAACCCTGTCCTGCTGTGAAAAGCGATGACTAATACTTGGTCCCACCCTCGAACCACAGACATTGACATGTGAGTTCAGCGAGGGAATCTGTAGCTGTTGTTCCAACTCTCATTGGTTTTAAATAGCAACTCCACTGTCCAGATATAACAGTTTGGGTCACACGGGTGGGAAATGTGTCGGGTGGTGCCAAATGTGTTATGAGGTTGGACTGCTGTGCAGAAGTGTTGGTGTTGTTGTTGTTGTTGTTAGTGGTGATGATGATGTTGTTTAGTTGGACAAGCAACATAAGAATAGAGATGATTACACACACAGACAAAGACCCATGTCCTCTGGAAGACTGAGTAAAACTGAGTAAAACTATAAAAACTATACTTTTGAAACCAAAACAATACCAGATGACTGAGGGAATACCTAAATAAATCCCTAAATAGACCTGAAATCCCATGTAAGGTGACAGGTGGAAGGTATTTTAAAGATGGTCAGATCAAATTAGTAATTAAATAGCTGTGAAATGCAAAATATTTATAAAGGTAAAAAATTAAAGAGATGTTTTGAATCCAAAAAGTGTTTAGTTGTAAGCAACTGGACTTCTTCTTGGACTTGAAAGACGTTTGGTTCCTCAGCTGAGGAACTTCATCAGTTTCTGGTTGATGTCAAAGGAACTCTAGTAGATCTCCTCCTCTGGACCACTCCCTTCACCTCTGGACAAAGGTGTGAAGAGTTGTTTTGGTTCCTCAGTTGAGGAATGAAAAGTCTTTCAACTCCAAGAAGAATTCCAGTTGCTTACATCTAAACCCTTTTTGGATATCGTGACCTGGATGATTAAGAATATTAACACAGACATACAGACACAATGACGTAGTTATAAATTGACAAAATAGCAACAACTGTTGTGAGAGGCTCTCTATTATCTTAGGCGTATAGAAAATGCTAAACATAATAACTGTTCAAATGATTTGACATCAAAAATGCAATTTCTCTGCCATGTTGCTCGTATGTAATTGCTTTAACTCCTGTAAGGTAATACTGATGCAAAGATGTTCTGTATTTCAAAATATACAGTGAGACTGAGGAAAACAAATTCATTTTTTTTTAACAGTCAGGTAAGGTTTGATTCTGCACAAGTAGACATTGTCTTTGTGTGATTGACTGGCCTGTCTGTGTGTCCTGTGAACTTTCAATGGTCACCTTAAGGAAGTGAAGTAGATAGAGAAAACTACAGGCTGAGATAAGACGTCTCAAACCCCAGCAACAAGAGGAGCAAAAGTGTCAGAGACTCCTGTCCTGAACACAGCACAGCTGAAAAGTGTTGTGATAGACAGAAATATCACAGGAGGAGTGGTGATCTCTGTATGTTGTTACACAATCAAATCCATTTGGACATAAAAAAAAGTTTACACAGACTTGCTGAGTTACTGTAACAACACATTCTGCACAAATGAGCCTCGATCCAAAGCCACTCGTGTCCTGACTATGTTGCACAGAGTAGAATCAAACAGGAAGTCAGTTTCACCTACAGACATTTTGAAAAAGATCGAACACATCAGTACATACCGTGGGTTTCTTTGGAGTCACTTTCTTCATAACGACTACCTGTTGTACTAGCTAGGAACCCAGACTATCTGCTCTGCTGACTGGTCTTCACTGGAGTTTATAGTGTGTATATCAAAACCCACACGCATGACACACACACACACACACACACACACACATGTAAACACACAGAAAAACACACACCCAGCTGAGCAAAAAAACTTGACAAGCAGCTCCACCCTCTCAAAGGGGCACAACAAGTCTGTGCTGTTTGGCCTCCACCCCCCATATCAGTCACATGACTGACAGATTCAGTGGGATTGGCCCACAGAATCGGTGGGACCCGCCCACAAATTGACACAGGGCCAGAAAAAAAAAAAAAACGGAAAAAACCCGGGGCTGCATGTAGGGACATTTACTGGTCAGAGTTTGTGACCAGACACGTTAGACTCTGATGAGTCGACGATGAGCAAAAGGCAGAAAGAGAAGCTGAAAGTTTGTGTTTGGGGAGTTTTAAGGAGAAGTTGAAGCTGGAAACTGAGAATTGCAGAATGGTTTAACTTTTGGGTGTGTCTCCAAGTCTCACTGCTGAGGAATCTGGACTTCACAGACAGACAGACAGACAGACGTGTGCATGAGTGTGCTTGTGCCTGTGAATGCTTACAGACACACAGGGGTTAAGGGAGGGAGATCCCAGTCCACGCCCAGAGGGACACTGCAGCTAAAAGACTTACAGCACTGGGATTTAAACTTTAAAGTCAGACTCAGTAAAACCAGGCCACAGGTCCACAGGTCCACAGTCCATGTCTTTGGTGACAATGAGGACTTGTTATAAACTGTTGTCAGGGTAGAACATTTGCTTTTGTTCATGAAACTTTATTAAATTTGTGTTGTTAAATCCTACTGATTATCATATCAGGATATCTGGCCAGCCCAGCATTTTGGATTTTAGGTATTTTTGATAGATATTTATCTATTGTCATTTTTTTTTGTTTGGCAGCTTTTATCATATTTATAGATCTTTTTCTTTCTCTTAACTGTACTCACTATTAATCATTACTAGACACCTTCATTTTCTTTTTTTTTCCAAACTTCTAAACTATATTGTAAACTTTTTTTTGTTTTTATACATTTTGCACCTCATACTTTAACTTACTATAAGTAAAAGTAGCAGCAGCAGCAGAGGACAGAACAACGTGTAAAGGGTGAAATAAAGCAAAGTGCTAGAGAAACAACATAATCAGTTTTCTATTTGTCATCATTATGCTGGTATTTTTACTGACCAAAATCTTCTCTGCTGTGTTTAATTTCTTACATTTAACATGTTGGTATCAAAGGTAGAAAGAAAAAACAAACAAGTAATTAAAAATATATATTATATTTATCACAGGTCAAGAATTGTTGTCAGCTCCTCGTATGTAACTTGATAAATTGTTTACTCAATACTTAAAAAGTCAATCTATGGAACAACCATGGTGCTCAGCACAGACTGAAGGTGTCAGACTTTATATAAGTAACATGACAAAACTTTATAAGTTGTGTTTATTTGTAATACTAGAGCCAAAGTTAACAGTAAAGTGAGGAATCTGACACACAGCTCTGGGAAATGTCACCCAATCTGCAGATACATTTTCAAAACTATTCCAATAGGCAGAGGTTGGAGCTGGTCTGGAGTTACAATGTCCACTGCTGTGGCATCACCACAGGAGTAAAGTATATTCCTATCAACTCTCACTGGCTCATATAACAAACTGCCTGAAGGCAGGTCACATGTGACACACAGTGTCCAGTCAACATCACACTACTCCATCATAGAACGATGATGGAGAAACTTTCCAACCTGTAGGCTGTCATTTAAATACATTTAAATACAGCCCAATAATATAATAGAGCCAATAATAGAAGGACATTTGTTTTCAAGAAACTAGTTAAATATAGTTACCCTGTCTGTAGAGTTGAACTAATTGAACACATAAATAAACATTTATGTCGTGTAATACAACGATCACATGACAATGTATGTGTCAACAAGTGTTGAGTTTATTATCCTTAGCTCAACATCATCACACACTCATATAAAGACTTAGATTCTTTATATAAAATCAATTGATGTTATGTTTAAAATTTGGTCCAATACTATGTAAAAAATGTAATTTTCATTAGTTGTGTTTTAAATATATTACATGTGTAAAACATGCATAAATCAAATGCATTTGCATGAGTTGCATAAAGTCCCACTGTGACATTTCTCCTCACTCCTCACTGTTATCACCCCCCAGACTGTATCACAATGATATAACAGTAGATTAAGAGAACGAGGAATATAAGACATAGATAATCAATAAATGAAGGACATGTTGCAGAGCAAAGTGAGGGAGAGAGTGTCAGACGAGGGGAGGTGCTGAGAGATGCTATGGTGTCTGAGCCAGTTAGGAACAGAAGAGCATGTTCACATACACTCTCAATAGTACACCAAGTACACATTGTATTAGCCAATAGTAGGCTGCCTACAGGTGCCTGTAGGTAGACCAAGCTACCAACCATTGTTGACTTATTTCAAAAGGAGAATCCATATTTTTAAAGTCAAACTTACTGAATAGTGAAAACTTGTTTAGATCGAAAAAATGCAATGTATGCGTTTGTTTGGATATATGTGTTTCCTTTTTTCCTGATACATAATTACTTGATTTACTAATTAATCACAACTGGCAGTTTAAAGTTTTCTTGTCTTCGCCTTGATATTTTACACATTCTATTTGATCAAAACTTTTATCTAAAGAAGAGAAAAAAGTTTCAGCAAAGTGGGCAGCAGCTCCATCTAGTTCATGCCTCCTGCACCTCTGTGTAAAAAGCACACATTGTTCTATTGACTTCAGTGGGGAGTTTTTTTCAATAAACAATAGGCTAATAAATGGATTTGACCCAAAGTTCATGAATGCAGCACATTGACTCTTAACTTGTGTCAGAACGTCATATAACTGCACATTAGTGAACTTTGATTTGAAACGGTGTTCAGCTCCACACCCTGACTCTTGCACATTACTTCATGAAGTGATCGGACATTTCTCCGCTGAATATTCCCACAGGAAACACCATTGTTTTTTTTTCTCCCCCAAAAGATAGTCGGAGGACAATCTCAGCAGCAACTAAAAACCACTCCCACCACCCAAACAAAACTAATGCCAGGACGCTGTCAGATTTTCCTAGTGGTTTGGTGCTTGTAGCAACCGGTTACAAAATCAAAGTAGCACCAAGAACTCCCTGGGTTTAGTATTTCACCCCTGCGAACTGCAGTGAAATCTCAGAGGACTGACCACTAGTCTGTCACATTCCAGTCCAGAGGGATACACACACGCACACGCACGTACAGACACACACTCCCTCAGTTCCTTGTGGAGACGCAAGTCCAAACCAGTGGTGGAGCTGACGAGCCCCAAAACAAATCACTTCAGGCTGACTGTTCAAGGCACAAACTCTCACAAACTGACAGTAACAGACAGAGACAGGACAGAGTTGCACACACCTGCTCCTCCTCCACAGCCACAGCAGGACTGTTCCGTTTCGTCCATAACTGGCCCATGTTGACACCAAATGACGCCGCTTGGCTGTAGTGTGCGTCTGTTCCTGTGTGTGTGTACGTGTGTGTGTGTCCGTCCGTTAGCCTCTTCCCTGTCTGCCGACACAGAGCATGCTTCGCAATGGAATACAAGGCATATAAGAGAAAGAGGGAGGGAGGGCAGGCAGGAGGGGGTGTGGTCACAGCTCAGAGTAGGAAGTCACAAGAGGCAGAGCTATAAAACTGTGAGAGCTAGAAAAAGCTGAGCTGAAGGAGCACCTGATGAAGAAGATCATCTGAGCTTCTCAGAAGATGCTGCCGAAAACATACATAAATGTACTTTTTATACACATATTTCCTGCAACTACTACTACTAATACTACTACTACTACTACTAGTACTACTACTACTAGTACTACTACAGAGTAGTCCTGATAAATAAAAACAATGATGACAACATTAATGGAGCTTAAACAACAGTGCAGTTTTTGCAGATATAAATGTAAACTATGTTTGCAGTGCAAAAGATTTCTTATGTTTGTTTTTAAAATATTGAATTATTAAATTACTGTATCTAATTATCCAACCCTGACTACTGTATTTTAATCTGGATTCACCAGAAAAGGAACAAGTTTCCCAACTAGAATGGTATTTTCCCAACAGTGCAGATAAACACTGACCTACAACATACACCCCAGATCACATATATGCATGCACACAAACAGACACACACACACTTATCATCTGTGTTCAGATATGATAACAACAGTTGTGTAACTCTCCTACTTGACCTGGCGGGTGAGGCCATATTTGATTTTCCTCTAAGCTGAGCTTCAATCCAGCTCAATCACTGCTGCTCAAGTCAAGAACAAAAAACTCTGCCTTGTAAAAAAGACTTGTCGACATTAGTCACATGGTCAGAATCTCACCAGATATAAACAACAGCTCCAGGAGGACCAGATACTCAAAAATTACGACCAGTTACGACCAGTTACGTATTTATTGTCTACCCATCATAACATGGGCTGCTGCTGCTGGTGGTTTATTAGGACGAGGTGATAATAATACCCCAATACTTAAATAGACCTCCAGTGGTCTGCAGTAAAGCACTCTAGTCGTGTCTGTCTGCATAAGCCGTAGGTATGTACAGTAGCTGTCAGGGCTGAACACAACTGCTGTTTGAGTAGGAGTTGGAAAGATGATCTGTATACTAAAATACTTATAAAAAAACATTAATTTAAAAGATTTAGAAAAAAAGAACTGTCAAATTTGCTAAATCGTTTCTGTAATTTTGTTTTTGTAGCTTCTGTACTTTTTCTCCATAATGGTGTATTGAGCTTCCATCCAGATTTAGATGCGTCAACCTGAGGAACCTCCCCTGGAGTAGCTTCACCCACTCTACTGTACTTTAAGGTGACATGTCAGTTAAATGTCCCAGTTCAACAGACTGTTTCCATTGATGAAAGTCAATTATCGAACTGGAATTTAAGGAGTGTTTGTTTAAAGAGCCTGAAGGTATGAAGGTGTTGGCGCTTGAACCCTCACCCATATGCACTGATCAAAACATCGCTGTTTTACTTGACTTTTCCACCTCCATAGTCAGAGCACGTACAGAGTAAATGTCTTTTCCTCAAACGAAAAGAAAAGCATAAGAGACGGTGTTGTGAACAGCAGAGGTTTGAGTGTAGAAGAGTGTGTCTCGGCTGAGATAGTGTGTGTCTCTCTGGGCAGTGCCAGGGTGGAGTGAGCTCAGCCCAGTCTCTTTAACTCCACTGTGTTTTAAAGCACACCTCAGCCAAACATGAAAATAATGTTAAAACAAGTCTGACACGAAAATCAACTGTAAATAGAACCTGAAATGAATGGTCACTAATGCAGTGAGTCAGGAAAAATTCAATCCTGACTAATAATGAGCCCAGTTGTTGTTGTTGTTGTTGTTGTCAACACCCTGGTGCAAAGTGGGCATGGATTTATAATCAGTCTGTTGTGGTAGGGTTACTTGTTGATACTTGTTGCTTTGATGGGTCTTCCACGTAGGATTGGTCTAAACTGGCTGAAAGTTATGGACATACTGTAGTGTCACAATGACATCAGGTGACAGGTCTCATGACCACGAGATACACAATCAAAACAGGTCAAGGTGACTCTCCATGTAAAAAAACAAAGAAAACGCAGATTCTACAACAGACATGGGTAAACTAAGGCCCGGGGGCCAGATGAGGTCCACCAACCTTGACTAAATCAAATTATAATTAATTATAATCAATATAGTTCTGCCTTTTCCCTGCAATTCCAGCATTTCCCCAGTACATTATGTCATAAAGGCTATTAGAAATATTGCGTTTTATACGTTATGTTATGGCCCACGAGTCATGAAGTTCTACAAGGATTGTTATGTATCTTTGAACAGTCGGTGTCAACAATTTCTATTGATGACAATTGTGTTTTCCCTGAAAAGTCACTCTTTCATTTACCACCAGTTGAAAATAAACAGAAAACAACAGGTTAGAAAAATTATTTCTATCTAAAATAATGGTCACTGGACTGATAGTTACTGGTAATGGAGCTACACACTGACCATATCAGTCATTAATAGTTATTTACCATGTTAGTAATGGATCGATTAGAATTCTCATGAGTTTAAAGTTATTTTTGATGAAGAAACAACTTTTTCTTTTCAAAAATAATTCAACTCCAAGTTTTAAAGGTAGTGTATTTATAACATAGCAGTTACCAAGCCTCTCAGAACCCTACACATTGACAACATTTTCAATTATTTTGGGATAATTGCAGGAGAAATCTCCTCAAGGTAGAACTGTAGTCACACCTGACGACCCTTACAACCAAGTCAGATACAAATCAATTCTTTCACTGAGATATGAGTATTTTATCAGTGGGGAGTTTTTTTTTAATTTCTGTTCATTACGTAAATTAAATAACTGTCAGACTTTACAGCCTGTTGATGAAACTGTACATGAGGAGAACAGACTGTACAATCAGAGGATTATGTCACACCAAGAAAAAACACATTAAAGGTTCATTTTCAATGTCCTGTTGACACCATCACTGACCTGTGTGTCACCACTGTGTCATCCTCTTATGTCATTCTCACTTATTTCTTTGTATTGTTCTCTATGCTGTAATGTAAATGACCTCTGTTTGTCAGTGCAGGTCAATTGATAATGAACCTTGAAATTGTTAAAATTTCCTCCAACAAAGGCCCAGTTGTAGCTAATGGGGTTTTTTATTTTAGTCATGTGTGAACGTGAGGTTACTTATTGTTCTAAACAAAAAAATCACACTGTCACAAGTTCCTGTACCACATACACATGGAAATACTTTAGGCTTAATGGTTATAATTAAATATATTTTCTATAAACTTTTATTTAGGATTTTCATTGTTATTATTAACAACATTTCCTCTGCACTTCACAGTAGCAACGTGTACAACATGACCAGACAAGTACAGAATCCAGTCATTATTTATAGATAATTTATTTTAACCAAATTTAAAAAAGAAAACTGTGGTCAGTGGTGGTCGTTTCTCTCAGGTTTACTAAGTAATCCACACTGGGGACTTACTTGTTTATCATTTGTGGTTTTCGATTCCCAACGCGAGTCTAGGTCTTGGTGAATGTCACTGTCAAGGCGAGGTTTCTTTCTCTGCAAATGTGACGGAAATTTGACAAAATGACATTTGGAAGTTTTAACTGCAGCTTCTGTGACTTCTGCAACGTATAAGAATAATATCAATAATAATACAATTGGATTTACTGAAACAAGAAAAAGGAGTTGGATATTTTTTCAACCTAAGACTGACGGGAACAGAAACTCCTTGTCGCTGTGATCCACACCATCGTACACGACAAACTGCTACCTCTGCATCAACCATCACCACAGGGAACAGTTTCATACTCAGTCCACCTGGCTGACTCAAACCTGGATCCAAGTCCGGTTCCTTAACCACTCGACCACCACTGGCCGGTGATATAGTCCCTAATGCTACAGGCCGAATAGTTCTCTCTACTTTAAAGACAAAGAAAGTCACTTCCGATAACAGTGGGGAATTTCCTGTCTTTTCAGAGGAACTCTTGAAGGGTTTGGTCTGGGGTTCTACATACAGAACATTGTTTCTCCATTGTTTTTCATCTCTGTATTCATGCTCCCCAAAAACATACAAACTGACCGGGCAGCATCCACTGTGTGATGATTATTGTGACTTTATTTACATCCCGGGCCTTGGAGGCAGTGACTTACGAAACTGCAGTCTTGTTGTGGTTGGAGACAGCTGAGACTGCTGCAGCTTTATAGAGTTGGTGTGATGGGAGGATCACAGAGACAAAAAAAAAAAAAAACTTGTTCCAAACCGAGCCTCTGTGTTCACATCGCGCTGGAATGAAGTCACACGAGTCTGTTCTGCTCTACTGTTTTCTTTCACGTGTCTCAGTCTGAACAAAACAAACAGCACGGTTCGATCTATGGTTCTGCACAAGTACAAAACCACACAGTGTGATTGTTCTTTAGGCATGTTGTACTTCACCAGTGCTTATGTAAAGGTAGTGGGTGAACATGTGTGCTAACGACCACACTGAACCAACCTATGATGCCACCGACACACCTTTGGCAATGACACATCTCAGATTACTCAGCCAGTAAAACCAGATGGTGCATTTTTATCTTCTTAGAAATAAAAACTATATCAGGAGAGTGAACTTTTAGATGCTGACAAACAAGGAAAATCAATAGTCGCACTTTGTCCTGACAATGTAAATGCTGGAAACATATGTATCGCACAAACAAGTCTGATAAGATATTTTGTCAAAAGCAAAAAGGAAAATAAGAGTAAAGCAAATAAGGAAACCGTGGGGAAAAACATCAAAATTCAAATATTTAATCAACAATAACTGCCTCAGAAGTAGAAAGTCCTGGGTTCAAGTCCCAGTGGAACCACAAGGTTTATCATGGTAACCCTTTTTTGTGGGCTGTTTTGGATAAAGAGCTTCTGCACAAGTGTAAATTATAGAAAATATTTGAGCTGAAAACCTTTGAGTTTCTCCAGAGGACAGATGGGATTAAAACACATCTCCCCTAATATTGTGCAACATTTTCAGATTGCTGTTGGGAAATATTGTGCAACAGAATGTGACCCTGGGTTAAGTATAGGTAACTGGACATGACTGCTGACCTGCTGCTCATCTCTATATTTAGCGTCACATCAGACACAGTCAACCCACTCCTACAGTGGTTCAGTCCTGGATTATATACGTCATAACTTTGCTTCTCACCACTCGACACTGCTTCTCCCTCCACTCTCCGTCTGCACCAACCGTCCAGGAAGTCAATCAAAACTGACCCTCTGATCAACTTCAAGTGTTTCATGTAAGAACCACATAAAGATCACATATTAAACTTCAGATCCTCCTTTTATACAAAGCACAAATTCCAATTTTTTCCTGTCATAAGATGAAATTCTAAACACTAACTCCAAAAAACAGCAAACTGACTTGGTAACAGTTTTAAACACAGTCTTTGAACAAATGTGCAATTTGAAATAAAAAAAATCCATTTTTTAATTTAAAATTAACCTTGTTTATAATAAAAAAAATAATAAAAAATAAATAAATCAGTCAATGTTTTTAATGACCTCTCAGATCAGGTCAACTGTAGTTTTATCAGTTTCTCATTTTCACGTTTTCATTCACTTTAATTCATTCATTCAGACCAAGGAGGAGCTCCTGTCTTGACAGTTTTAAAAAGGTTCTAAGATGTTTGTACACAGCAGAGGGAGACAAACACAAACTGAGGTTTTCAGTCCAGCAGATGAATAATGAACTCCAATGTTCTCCTCAGTGGCTGCCGCTGTAATTTAATTGTCTAAACTTCTTTCAAGTGCAGTAATTAAAGTATTGAATTTTAGGTTTTTCAATTCATAATGTGCTACTGATCCAACCTTTCTGGTTTTATCATTGACCAAACATCAGTGTTTGCGTTTTGTCAAAATTTCCCAATATGTTTCTATGTTTTTTTGGTTAAAATCTGAGCCAATTAACATAAACAATGTACAATTAAATGCACATCTATAAAAATCAAAGACGGAGGCTGGCGTTATAACATGTTTTGAAAAGTCCAGGTTTCTCAGCCAAGATCTTGATTTGATCAAAAATCTGTGGTATGAGCTGGAAAAGAACAGGCCTCACCCAGAGAGGCCTTCAGCATCTTTCTACAATTGAAGGGGTTTGGCTGCTTCTTATGCAACCTGGACCCTAATATTTCTTTTCAACATGTATCACAACAACTTAGTTCACTTTATGTGGCCCATTTATGTGATGGTGCCACGCAATTATGAACAAAGTCAGAGGAAGCATCTGCCAAAATATATATTGTAATGTCAACTCATAAAACACATCCAACAAGTTCTGCAGGAGCAAAAATGATCAATGACAAACCATTAGTCTTCACTAAGTGTTTAGGAAACTCAGGCAGAGTGAGTTTATTACTACCAGGTCCTGCAGTAACCAGAAGTAAAAAATACAAACTCCTCCTCTGACAATCCCTAACAGGGTTTCATCACAACCAGCTGGATGTTAGTGAAGGAGAGGTGTGTGGTCTTGGTTTTTCCACATCCCTCGTTCATTGAAGTTCAATAATATCAGCAGTTTTCAAGTGATGAGGTGAAAACAGAAGAAGGACCAGGTGGAGGAGTTGTTCTGTCACCATAGAATCAACTCTATATCTCATTATCTACCTATTCAGACCAACGTAATATTTGTTTCCGAAACATTAAGAAAAATGTGGTTTTAACACAGAAAGAAAAGTTGTGGCCACTGTTTTATATCAACAGTGGTCACACAGTTCATTTAAAAATCAACTAAAAAAAGTCTGTTTGTCCTTTTCAATAGTGTTTAGATTTATTGGGATTTATTGAAAAATCAAAATTAAAATTTGAATTAATTTTACACCAGTTATCAATGAAGTTATTCTGATGTATTCACTTTCAGTGTCTTATTTCCACAAATTCAAAATACAGGCCTTAAAAACTTTAGATTAAACATAGGTTTGTCTTTGACGTAGACATCTAAGTAGTTTGTGTCTTATCAGCTGTGTCCAAGGTCGAGACACTGGGTCTTTTGTTGTTCTTACACAATATTAGTTATTTATTAGACAAATACATTAACAGAATGTATCTGTGAAAAATGTCCAACAAACTATAGACAGAAAGAAACATTATTTTTTCTTTTCTTACAGTCGTGAGTCTGGGACACATGACCAGCAGGAAAAGGTAACAAGGAGTAAGAACGAAGGAGCAGGAGGACGAGGAGGAGGAGGAGGAGGACAGATACCTTACAATAGGCGTAACCCAGAGTTGGATAGAAAGCCAAAGACAAGCTGCCACCTTGGTCTCCATGTGCTGCTCCTTTATGCTACATGCACAAACACAAACAGGCAGGTACAGAAAGTATATATATATATATATTTCTGTTAAATATATATATATATATATATATATACAGCAGTTATACACAGATCAGCTCAGTATCTCAACAGTTACATTGTATTTGGTAGAAATGAAATACAACAATTAAACAGAATGAATGTACTGACCTGGTCTGTTCTATAATAATAATAATAATATAGTAAATGAAACTTTACGTAGAGAAAGAGTCAAACTTTAACAGAAACTTCAACAATGTCTGAATAAGTTGAAGCTGGTTTTGCTTGGTTTTGATCTATTATGTTATTTTGGCATTTTTTCAGAATTGCATAATTGTGGTCACCATTTTGATTAGCTGTAATTTTCCTTTTGAATTATTATAATTATTTTAGCTTTTTTTCAAACTCTTCTGTCTGATTAATGTTTGCAGGTGAACCTTTTTTAATATTGTGAAGTTATATATTTGTCTTAAACATAAAGATTTTCCAGGCTAACTTTTCAATGTAACATTTCTCAAACCAACATGTTGGATCCTGATATGTTAGATGTGTCGATAAGATGCACAATAAGGCACTGGCAGAACAGAGCTCAGATGAACACATCTGCAGTGGAGTCTACCAGGTTTGAAGTCAACTTGAGCTCAGCTTATCTTGGTAACACACCCTCATGATTAGAGTAAATACAAGGGTTTTTTTTCACTGCACATAAAACTTGCACAAGAATCCAGTTGTAAATGTTAAGATCTACACATATTTAAAGCTTCACACGTGAACTTCCAGCCTCCAAGAGACTTAATGCTTGATAGAAGAGCTGGTACCAAAATGTATGACTGCAGGGTTGAGGTGGAGCAGAAGAAGAAACTGAGCTAATGTACTCACGAGACTCATCCAATACGCTGCATAGGCCATTCTCAGGAAGTTGGAGTCCAGGGATAAAGAGCCAAAATGTTCCTGCCAACCCGACTACGCTGCTCCACTGTCTGGTGTTTGTCCCTCAGCAGCAGCAGAAGCAACAGTTCTGTGCTGTCATGTCTCTCCAAACACGGTGAGTGAATAAGTGCCACTCCCCACTCTCTGGTTCACACACACACACACACACACACACGTTTGTAGCTGGACAACACTTCCTCCTACTCCCTCACTTTGTCATAATCAGACTGGAAATGAGAACCAGTGGTGGCAGAACTGGCCTCTCCTCGAGAACCGAGCAATAATAGACCTACGGTACCAGGCACCAAATATCACACACACTATAACCTAACAAACACACACACACACGCAGAGGAAGGAAGAAGGAGAGGGAGAGGAGCCAAGGCTCCTGAGAGAAAACTGGATCTACAAAGTCAGTGTTTCCACCCACATCAAACCAAGGTGATATGGGTTTGGCCAAATTGTTTCAGCCTGATGCATCGGTCTTCAAGCTGGAGATGAAGCCATGTCCAGCTTCATACCTACAGTAGAGTTTGTCACCGTGATGTAGAGAAGTCGTCACTTTGAGTCATTAAGTCACAACAACAATTCAGTTTCTGTATCAAAACCATGTGTGAACCTTGTAGGACGGGACAAACATTTAACCAGGCCGTGGTTACAGAAGAACTAGTTTCTAAGTTTATATTGTTGGGTTAAAGCTTTAACTCTTGGGTTAACTTTAAAGACTTCATCCTGTAATTGTTACAGTGTCTCAGGGGCAGCAGTCTCCGCCACTGCCACCCAAATCACACTGCACCATACTGTCAGCCTAAGCTTTGAAGACCATGAGATCTTTAAACTAACTAATAACTCAACTAATATTGAGTAATTGCTGACCCCTTCAGGCTGACCATTGAAGAGTCAACCTTATTGGAGAAAAGCTTTGACTAGTGAAGTATCAGGGCGACACTGGAGCCAACAAGAAAACTGTAACGCCACTCATTCACTCATTCATTCACTCATTCACTCATTCACTCACCCTTGATTTTCAGGCCCTTAAACTGCACATTTAACTGAATCTCCAGAGAGGAGAGAGTCTGAAGAAGAACAGTTTACACAGGGAGAATATGAAAACTGTTTACACAAGATAAAACAAACACTGCTGAGCCATGAAACATCATCTCCATCATCTCCACGCTACAAGGTAAGAGCACTAACCACCATAGGTCTACACGTCCTCTACCTGGAGACATTAGGCTGAAATCATCCATCAAGATTTACCTGGTTTTAAATGATTTCAACATTAATCTGTCCACGTATGTGAACAGTGGAATGATGAGGTCACAAGGACGAGCAGGAGTTTAGATCCTGAGGATCAACTGTCCAGAGCAGTGGAGACTGTGGAGGAGACAGAGGAGAAGAATAGAGTGGAGTCAGGATGGAACAACTGGAGAAGAAGAGAGTCAGGAGTGATCTGAGATAGAAGAGAGTCAGCTAAGGTGGAGGGACGGTGGAGAGAC
>JAFBJS010006993.1:325275-343305 GCA_016785265.1 Paraplagusia blochii
TGGAGGTGGAGGAGTTAAAGATGCTGCTGAGATTCTCTTTAGGAGAGACAAGGATGGACAGGATCAGGAATGAGGTGATTAGAGGGACAACACAGACAGGAAGGTTTAAAGAAGACAGATTGAGATGGTTTGGACATGTTGTATACGTTGGTAGAAGAATGATCCTAGAGATGGAGCTACCAGGTAGGAGGCAAAGAGGAGACTGATGCAGTGAGAGAGGACATGGAGGTGGTTGGAGTCAGATTAGAAGATGGAGAGAACAGAGGGAGATGGAAAAGGATGATTTACTGTGGAAACAACTGAAGAAGAAAAGACAAAACCAGAAGAGGAGGAGAAGTTAATTAAAGATAGACTGGTGGTTAGACAGTATTTGTGAAGACCTCAGAGGAGGTCCTGGTTCCTAAACCACCAAGTCTCTGTTACTGTCCCGACAACAAGGGTGGGTCAGGAATGTTGACCAGAGAAATAACTGTATCAAAGAATCTGCTACAACTACAGCTGCATAACAATACTTCTAAAATATAAGTCTAGTCCAGGCAAAACTTCTGGTCTCCACGTCTCCAGGTCTTCCAAAGTCCACTGAACTACTGTGTCTCTGCAGAGAAGTCTATTATAGGACACTTTTATGAGCTCCGGTCACAGACAGAGAGAGAATTTTCAATGGTCCATAAAGATTACTCAATGTAAACAGATTTGACCAACTGACATCCACCTTGTCTTTGAACACAACACGACACGTGGAACAACAACACAGATAAACACAGACTGTCAGCATGTGAGGAGAGACAGACAGGTTTCAGAAGAACAGCCCAAAAATAGTTGACTTTCTGGTAACAGAGAAGTCACACAGGCTCGGCTGGACAGAAGAACTAATTTTTTACTAAAATAGGTGTGAAAAAAGTGAGAGTTTGTGTTATGCTGAGACCAGCCTCCAGATGAATCCTATTTTTATTAAATATGAAAAAATGACGCAGCAGCAGAAGAAGCAGAGAAAGATCTGAGTCTGTTTGATGGAGCAGTGGATTGGAATCTGCTGTGGTTTCATGTGAAGCTGGTTTGATCGACTGTGTTTCCTGCCTTGAACTGAACTCTATGAGACTTTTGAGACATTTGACAGAAACCATGTGTGACTTAATCAGTGTCTTCAGAGTTAATTTATAGACATCCAGACTCCTGACTGTTCTCCTGCAGGTCAATCCAAACATCTCTGTTGCACTAACTCCTCACTATCTCGAAGTCACAGCCTCGTTGCTCCTTTACACGCGGGAAACTGCGTCATTTCTGCGTCAAATCAGAGAAAATCTGCTGCATCAGAAAGACGGTAATGATGCGTTCAGGGACGCTTTAGTCCAAGACCGTGACAGTAACAACAACATGTCAGTGACTGAGGGTGGAGGTGTGGGTGGTGTGATGGTTCAGAGGGGGAAGAAGGGTCCGAGTCAAACAACTCACCTCCTTGTTTCCTTTATGGTGACCGTGTCTCTTCCTGTGCGGCATCTTTTCTTCTCTTCAAGATGGTGAAAAGCGTCGGTTGTGTGGAGTCAGTGAGTGAAGTCAGTGAGAAAAGTTAGAGAAAGTTCCTCATCTGAGTCTGGGAGGTAAAACCCTCTGCCCCTCCTTCCTGTTGGCTTCGAACCCACAGCGTATTATTAGGTTTGGTGGAAACGGTTGTAAAGACGCGCGAACTCAGATGTTTGTCAGTGTTTAACACGGAGTCTGTTGGTTATTTACGTCATCAACTCAACCTGGACCTGGTGGAGCTTTGACTACAGACCGATCAACTGTGGTTTGACTTTATTGACAGATTTGACATCGTTTCTCTGGGTGTTGGGTTGTTGGATGTCGGCGCTGCCAGGACACACCTACACCCACACCACCAGCACCACCAGGAAGAAATGACTCACGGCCACAGCCTCCTACTCGGTGATTGGAAGGACAACACTGACCTCTACTGGGGAAAAGTGGTCAGTTCTCCTTCTTTTTACATTCTTCTCCATCCTTTTCCCTGATCCTTGGTCTGTGGGGCAGCAGTCTCCACCACTGACACACAAATCTCACTGCTCCAGCCTGTCAGCTTTCCTGTGGGTGGAGAGACCACTGGGGCTTCTGTGGGTGTGGACGGTGCTGTGATTGGAGTAGAACCTGAAGCGTTGAGGACCAAGTCTGCCTCCACAACCACTGGGCCATTAATTCCATTTGGGGATATATTTTTTTTTGGCTCCAGAATTCAACAGTCTGACAGCTCCAGAGAAGAAGCAAAGAGATGTATCAACATTGCAGTGGCGCCCCCTTGAGGGGAGAGCTGGATAAAAGAAAATTAAAAACGAGCCAAATACAGCTTGATATTTTGGGTTACAAAAAAGTATAGTTGGGTTACTCTAATAATAAAGTCCATTAATGTGTCATATAATAATAATTATACAAATGTTTATCTCTATAGGTTACATCAGTTACAATTGGTTCTTCAAAAGGGAACTACATTACCAGTACACCACTATTTTAGATTTATAACATTTTTTAAATCAATCAAATTTGAAATATTTAACTAAATTTAAATAATTAATTAGCTATTTAGTTTGTTTCATCTTATTATATTGTTTTAATATTTTTCTCTTTTTATTTTATAACTTGAAATTCTTATTTCTATGCTTTTACTTTGTTACATCTCATTTTGGATTAAAAAAACAAACCCAACCACCAACGACTGTTCATATGATCTGTTGTTCTGACACAGGTGGTGTCCACACGTCAGTGACTCAGGGTGGAGGAAATTATGTCCAGGCCGATGTCATTGTGATGACCTTCAAAGACCACGTGAACTTCAGTCAAGCTGATAACACTGGGAAACAGAGAGATGACAACGATCCCCGTCACAGGGACGGCGGGGACATTTCCACCATGATAACGGTTGACATTTACACGCCACGGACTGAGCTGCTGTGACAGGAATGGATCAGAACCCGTTCATAACCTTCACTGTTGGTTAAACTGAGGTTTAACTTATTTACAGAGTTGTTACCAAAGTGATTTTCTCCAAATTAGACTCAAACTACTTGAACCCAAACGGTCAATGGTCTGAGGAGGTTCTCAGGTTTGAGGTTAGATTCAAACCAAGCAAATTAATTTTCTAAAAAAAAAAACACTGTTATAGTGTTAAATAAAAAATCCATCCAAGGCCTATTTTATTTAGAAAATAAACGTTTACCAGCTCCAATGCAGAAGAACTAAGATACTATGACAATAAATGACTGTTTTTTCCTATTTTATAATTAAAAAAAAGCATTTTTTTTTTTTTCCTTTTTTTAATTAGAAGTCTAAATTAGGAATAGACGTTTGGGAGAGTTTGACCCAAATCCTTGACACCATTCGGAGTCAAAGTCTGTTCCTGGAAATGGACTTTTTGTCCCTGTGCGTCATCCTGTGTCTAAAAGCATCGTTGGTCTTCATCGTGTCAATGGCTGGAAAAATGATTAGACCTCCAACCTCATCTGTGCGTGTGTGTGTGCGTGTGTGTGTGTGTGTGTTCAGAGCAAACAGCAGTTGCTAGGTAAAGGTGTATTAGAGCTCAAATGTGGTGTGGACCTGTTTACACACATCCAGATAATAAAGACCTGGGACTTCATCCTTCCATGAACATCTGCTCCTCTGGGATGAAAAGTGATCAGGACCAGGTTTGCACCACGATCATGTGACCATGATCACTGCACACAACTGTTGTTTTTGGACAGTATTTTCTTCATCTCTGCAGCCCTGAAGGCCCAGGAGACTTGGAAGACTGTGTGTCCACTGTCCAGTCTGTCCAGTAGCTGCGGTCGGTCCCGTCCTGTCCATTAATCATTGTTGGAACACAAAGTGGAAACTGGGCAGAAATGACTAAACAAACAAGATTCATGTTGTTGTTCCATTATCTGTGTCACGTGATCTGGAAAAATACCTCCATAAAAACGTAACATTTTAACGTAAAGGGGGAAAAACGGAAACAGCTGCTGTTATTTTATTTTGGAGAGGAGAGAGTTTGATGAGATAATTTTACATAATGTTGCCAATAAATATGCCAATAATTTGGGCTACAGAATGACAAAAGTCTTTCAAAATAAAACTCCTTAATGTTAAAACTAAAGATATTCTCTATACAAAACATCTCCGTCAAGACGAGATGTTTTTCTATTGATCCAGGACTGAACAGGTTCCATTAAATAAACAGATGAGTGTATTGATCTGATCAGATGATCCGATGATGTCGCTGTCAGTGGTTCTGAAATCTCTGTCTCTGTTTCCATTTCTCTGAGTCACAGATTCACGATGACGGATGTGACGATCGACGGTTTCCCGCAAGAAAATGACTGATGATTAATGGTCGCACACAGACAGACAGGTATATGGATGGATGGACAGGCAGACAGACAGGTGGAGGAGCCTTTCTCTGTCCCTCATCCAGATGAACACGGTGGTATTTTTAGTCGGATCAGTGTGTTTTTCTCTCTCTCTCCTCCAGGGATTCAAACCAACACGTTACAGTCGATGTAGACGCCAAACTGACGTCAGAGCAGCGAACCTGACGTGTGAAGCCTCCACCCCTCCGTGCATCCACCCCCACTACCAGCCCGAGCCCTCCTCCCAGTCATCGACTCCGCTCCGTGTTCACGTCAGCTCGACCTCCAGGAGCAGCTGATTCTTCAGGAACAAACACAGCATCAAGGAGAAGAAGGAAAAGAAAGAGGTGGAGAAGAACATCCAACCACTGCCCCCACCTTCACAGCAGTCTGTCCTGTCCGCTCCTTCCACTTGTCTTGTTTTCTACCTCTGACGAGATTCTGGTGTGAAATGGAAGTGAGATGCTCTGGTCCAGCGGTGATGTGTTGCGTCCTCGCCCTCCTGCTGTTTCCTCGTTCTTCTCTGCAGCAGCAGCAGCAGCCGCCGCGGGGATGGGGATCCTCTTACAGGGACAGACAGTATCTGAACGAGTGGGCAGTGGAGATTCCCGGCGGCCTCTCGGTGGCCGAGGGCATCGCCAAGGAGTTGGACTACCAGCTGGTCCGACAGGTGAGTCCAGGGACCAGTGGAGGTCTGGATGATGCATTATATCTGTCTGTCTGTCTGTCTGTGTGTCCACCTGTCTGTCTGACTGTGTCTTTATATCCATCTAACATTTATCTGAGGAACCTTTCAGCAAAACAACAAACAGCCAGTAAATCAGTCCCACAGACCAGGGTCTGTTGTTGGTCTGTTACGATGTCATCAGGTTGTTTTGCTCAGTTGAGTCTTTTTCTCTTTATTCTTCTTTATTTGTATCAATAATACATTATTGATACTAAATATATAGGATTCCATGTTGTTCTTATGTAGAAAAGGCTTCAATAAACTCATCGTCTCTTCAGCAGAACCTCAAAGATTCTTAGAAATGTCAGGAAGGAATTGAAAAAGCGGTTTCTCCCTGCTTTAACAAACAGGTGGAGGAAGGTGTAGTTAATGATTCCAAGAGTCTGTCACTGACACACAGCCAGCGTTTTTAATAAGATTATTATCCATCCATCATCATCTTCATCATCTTCCCCTGTTGTCAAGTCACGGGTGCAGCAGTCTCCACCACTGCCACCCAAATCACACTGCACCACACCTTACCATCCTCTAGGTGTGGAGTCCATTGGAACTCTAACTGATCAGATATAAAAAAAGGTGAATAATGATACTGTTGAAGGTGAACCTTGGACCTTCACACCAAGGACAGAGACATCAACTCTGCAGCAAAGTCAAGGCCAATAATAAGAGAAACAGAAAATAGCAAATATTGACACCAAACAATAAGAAAAAATGCTAAAAGATGATAACGGTGGTAAATCTACCTGTTGGATTTTAACCAGAATGAAGGAAAGGTTTTAATCAGAGGCTGAATGGACTTTTTGTCCATGTTTGTCTCATCAATAAATCAGTGTTTACCGTCTGGTCTGCTGATGTTTTTCTCAGGAAGCTCATTCCACGTCTTTCCTCCTGTAGATTGGGGCCCTGCAGGACCATTTCTTGTTCAAACACCGCACTCATCCTAGCAGAATGAAACGCAGCGCCATCCACATCACCAGACGACTGTCGGAGGACGATCGGGTAGGAGACATTTACCAGACTCTAAATGTCCTGGTCCTGTATTTACATTTATAAATATGATTCACATTAAGCTTGTTTGCCAAAAATAATTATGTTTAAGTTGGGTTTATGGGTTTATTCATTATGATGATGATGTCACTCTTGTTGATGTCAAACGACCCATGAATCCATTTCTGTCTCCACCTGCAGGTGCTGTGGGCGGAGCAACAGTATGAAAAGAGACGCAACAAGCGAGCGTCTCTGAGGGAGTGTAGAGAATGTCCTGTGGACAAGCTCTTTGATGATCCCATGTGGAACCAGCAGTGGTACCTGGTAAGTCTGCTCACTAGTCCTATGGTAACATGGTTCACATTGTTCTATGTCCAGTAAACATCATGATCAAGGACATTAAAACATCAGAAGACTCTGATCTTTGAAACGTTGTCGTCCGTGTTGGACTGGATGACAACGTAAAAATGTTATTTGTTGTATGTGATGGTTGTGACGGTGACTCCATCATTTCACTGTTGATTCTGTCACTGTTGGAAAGTGACTGGTGTCTGAGGTGTTCAGGCTCACAGTCACTGTCTCCACTGGGGTGGAGCTCCAGTGGAGACAGCAGTGAGTCCACAAGAAGATGAACTCATGGTTGGGGTGGACTCACCACCAGGAGGAAGGTTGATGAGGGGCTGGTATGGAGCTGTGAGGTTTGTGAGTTGGTGGATGTGATTGTGAGCTACACAGAGAGGAAGGTGGAGAGGAGACTGGGTGTTTGAGAGGATGAGGATCTTAGGAGGAGCATCACCTGGGAATTATAATTCTGTGGTGGTGGGACTAATTTCCTCCTGTCTGCTCCACAACATGGCTTTTTAATTGTTGTTGTGTCTCCATTGTTGTTCTGATTTGTGAGGTTTTGTCTTTTTGATGACAAAAACAAGTCCAAAGGTTAAATTCAGTATCAGAGTCTGGGCTAATAAAGAAGAAATGCTGATTTTAAGGCATAAAATTTGATACATTTGTTCTTATTTCAGACTTCTTTAGACTCACAGTGGGATTTGGGTGAAAGTCTTGGAAACTACTGCCCCTGAGAGCAGAGAGAATGAATCCTGAAATGGTTAAACAGGACACGGGAGGTTTCCTGGAGATGTTTCACCTCCTCAGTTCAGATCACATTGGTCTGATCTGGACAAAAAAGTGTGGACAGGCCTGATGAAGATGAACAGAGAGGGTGAGAGAGGGTGAGAGAGGGTGAGAGAGCGTCCTCAACAGGGATGAGTCATATCTTGAGATGACGCGCTGCAGTGTTTATTGTATAATATGGAGGAGCAGAGTGAGGTCACTTCATCAACACCATCTCTTCTTCAGAGACTGAAGAGTCAGATGTGAGCCCTGCTCAGCCACGTCCACGTGACCATGATCTCCTCTCCTCCTCCTCCAGACCACACTCTTCACTCTGGTATGGAGATATGCAGCTTCGTGAAGGGATAAACACAGATCATCTGGTCCTCTCAGGGTGTGGCATTAAATGGTGTTTTCTGGCCCTGAAGGCATCACGCCAGAAAAAAAAAAGTCACATTCTTCTCCACTCTTGAAGCTTCTGGAAGCAGAGAGATTGGTTTTATGAACAGAACAGGAAACAACTGTGGTCACTGTGGTGGTGACATCTACAAGGAGCTCTTTGGTCAGAGTGGACGGACAAAGAGCAGTGAAACATTCTGTAAAGGTCAATGGAGAATGGTTCTCTCCTCAGCTGGACGCTGATGACCTTCTTACACCAAACAGCCTGTTAAGATAAGTCGTTCATCTGAAGTGGGCTGTGGGCCAGTGAGGAGAAAATAAAAAAAAATAAGATAAAATCTTAAAGCTTTAAATCCACCATGACGTGTGTGTAGCTCAGTCTGAATATTTATTTAAAAAAATGAAAAAATAAGAAGAAATATTTGGCTAAAATAATTCGATGGAATGTGATGAAGATGCTCAGTGATAAACAACATGAACCTAAATTCTGTTCATTAATACAAACACTCACTGTTTCCTAAATCCCCCTGAAAACATTCCATCTTTCAGCAAGACACACGGACGTCCTCCTCGCTGCCCAAGCTGGACCTGCATGTGATCCCCGTGTGGCAGAAAGGTATCACAGGAAAAGGAGTCGTCATCACCGTTCTGGACGACGGCCTAGAGTGGAACCACACTGACATCTATTCCAACTACGTAAGACTGCGTCTCCATGGAGACAGCCCCTACTAACGGGGCTTAGGCTTGTTGATGCCATAGCAACGCTGCCAGTGACGCTGTAGTGCACGAAGCTGTGATCAATCATATTTATGTATCACTGCATGAGCAGCTGTGTGTTTATGTTAGCGTGAAGATACATGTCTATACACGGAAACTCAAGTTAATATATTTCCTTTAGTCAAAAATGTCTAACTGTCTCTGATGTCTGTGCCTGTAGTCCTGAGGACAATGTCTTCTCATTGGGTTTTGACCCTGGTTTCTGTCTGTTGTTGAAGGACGCAGCAGCCAGCTACGACTTCAACGACAACGACCCAGACCCGTTCCCTCAGTACGACTCCACCAACGAGAACAAGTGAGTTGATCTTCGTCAGCTACGTCCATGGACGGAGGTCTGCAGGTGTCAATCATGTGCTGCTGGAAACACGGTCTTATCTGGGCTGGTTCTGACCTGGTCTCTCACCACATCCATCACTATTTCCAGGCACGGGACCAGGTGTGCTGGAGAGATCGCCATGCAGGCGGACAACAACAAGTGTGGAGTGGGTGTGGCCTACAACTCCAAGGTTGGAGGTAAAACTGATTCTGTTTCTGGGATTGAACTGTGTTTGTGTCTCAGCTGGTGATGGTGGTGGACCAGTGGTTGAGGAATCGGACCTGGGTCCACAAGGCCTCAGGTTCTAATCCACAGCTACGTCTGTATGGAGCAGTGAGATTTGTCTGCCCCCTGTCTGCCACCCGTCACACTGCAGCTTGATGTGACGGAAAAACAGACGAAGAAAAATGAAATTGTCCCATTAACAAAGCTGAGCCTGTTGACAACGATTATCTACTCACAGGAATTGAAGAAAGACAGACTTGAAGTCAGTCTCCTGTATCCGTTTTTACAGCTCTCTGCTGCCACCTTGTTCAAGGGTATATATTTGTACACCTTATGTGAAATAAACAAGAGAAGTTTCCAAGAACACTTGAAAAAGGTTTGATAATAAACTCCAGAAATGTTCTGCAACAACAACAATGGCTGTGGAAGTGGACTTCTGTCCACAAGGCTGCAGGTTCTAATCCACCAGCTGCTCTGATCACAGCACCGTCCAGACCCACAGAACTTCCAGTGGACTCACCACCCACAGGAAGGCTGACAGTGTGGAGCAGTGTGATTTGGGTGTCAGTGGTGGAGACTGAATAAGTCACCGACTGTGTGTGAACTGCCACAGTTTAATCCACAGTATTTTAAAGAGGCCAAAGGAATGAGCTGATTTCAATTAAAGCAGATTATTGCACAAGACTCTTTAACAGCTGCGTCCAAAGTCAGGGTGGACAGATGGGTCCTTTTTTTAATCTATTAATGGCTCATGGTGTCTTTCTGTGTCCTGAAAACTAGACCCTGTACCGAGGACTAATGCATGGACCCAAAATCTCTGTCTCTCTCTCCTCACACCAGGGATTCGAATGCTTGATGGGATTGTGACAGATGCCATCGAGGCCAGTTCTATTGGTTTCAACCCCGACCACGTGGACATCTACAGCGCCAGCTGGGGACCCAACGATGACGGAAAGACGGTGGAGGGGCCCGGGCGTTTGGCCCAGAAGGCCTTTGAATATGGGATTCAGAAGGTAGAGATGGAGATGTGTCTTCCTGTGGACAAACACTGTGGCTCTGCACGTCCAGGGGGTTAACAGTTGAAGAAGTTGTTGAAGGACTCATGGAAATGTTCTTACGTTCATCTCCACCTCAGGGCCGTCGAGGGAAAGGCTCCATCTTTGTCTGGGCGTCAGGTAACGGCGGGAGACAGGGCGATAACTGCGATTGCGACGGCTACACCGACAGCATCTACACCATCTCCATCAGCAGCGCCTCCCAGCAGGGCCTTTCACCCTGGTACGCTGAGAAGTGCTCGTCCACCTTGGCCACAGCCTACAGCAGTGGAGACTACACTGACCAGAGGATCGTAAGTCCACAGACGCCCTCCACTGTCCACTCTACTTGTCCACCAAGTTCATGTTACTCCATGTGTTTGGACACAGAAGTTTGTCCATCACTGACTGTTTTCAGACATTTTTATCACAGGACTTGTGGTTTTAACCCTTCGTTTCTTCCAGACCAGTGCTGACCTCCACAATGAATGCACTCAAACTCACACTGGAACCTCAGCCTCTGCCCCATTGGCTGCTGGGATATTTGCCTTAGCATTGGAACAAAAGTGAGTAAAACTGGCACAAAATAAAAATTATTAAGTGCTTAAAAGGTTTTATAGAATTCTTTGTCTTTCTTCTGTCTCACTCCAGTCCTGATCTGACTTGGAGAGATCTGCAGCACATCGTGGTCTGGACTTCTGAGTTCGATCCTTTGGCCAATAATCCGGGCTGGAAGAGGAACGGAGCAGGGCTGATGGTCAACAGCCGTTTTGGTTTTGGTCTCCTAAACGCCAAAGCTCTGGTGGATCTGGCCGATCCAGGCACCTGGAAACATGTTCCTGAGAAGAAGCAGTGCATCGTCAGAGATGATTCCTTCCAGCCACGGTACGAATCTTCATGACAACGTCAGGGTTTAGGATGAGAAGAGTCTGATCATCACAGTCTGTGTTACTTGAAGGATCACGTGTCTGTGTTTGCTGCTAAATATATGACATTTCCACAGGGAGCTGAAGGCAGCAGGTGAGATCACCATAGAGATTCCAACTAAGGCCTGCGCAGGTCAGGAGAACGCTATCCTGTCACTGGAGCACGTGCAGGTGGAGGCGAGCATCGAATACACCAGGAGAGGAGACCTGCACATCACCCTCACCTCCCCCGCTGGTAGGAACCACAGGAACCTTGAAGGATTTTGGAATCTTCTCTCAAACGTCTCTTTGTGTTTATTTGATTTGACAAAATGTCCACGTTCTTTAGATGATTTGAGGTGGTAACATTTCTCTGCAGGGACAAACACCGTGCTGCTGGCAGAGCGTGAGAGGGACACGTCTGCTAACGGTTTCAGGAACTGGGCCTTCATGTCCGTCCACACCTGGGGAGAGAATCCTGCTGGGACCTGGACCCTGAAGATCACAGACACCGTGAGTCCAAGAGAAACATCTGATTTTGACACCACGTCAAACCTGTTGACATAAATCACCATGTTCTTCACTACGGGCCACAAGTTGAAGCAACTATTGCTTAAAACAGCAGGTTGATGTAGCAAACTCGTGGCTCGTGGGCTGTTTGCGGCCCGTGGAACAATATTTTGTGGCCTCCACCTTGATGTGAAAGTTGAATTTATAATAATATTTTATAGATTTGTTCTCCACATTTTATTGGTAAATCCTTTTGGTTCAGTGTTGTATTACACAGAATATATGGGAAACTGATTTTTTACCACACCCTTATGTGGGTGTGGGTGGTGGCCCCCAACTTATTAGAGTTTGAGGGCCCAGCTCCATTCTTTTATCATCGACAGCAGTCTCCACCACTGACACCCAAATCACACTGCTCCACACTGTCAGCCTACCTGTGGGTGGAGAGTCCACTGGAGGTGCTGTGGGTCTGGAGGGTTCAGTGGGAACCTGGGAGTTGGAGGATGAATCAACGTCTCACCGATGTGAAGTCGACCCTGGAGCAGGTGTAAAGAAAGCGTTTCCTTGTTTCCTGTCTTCTAGTCTGGACGGATGGAGAACAAAGGTCGGATCATGAACTGGAAGTTGATTCTTCACGGAACGTCAGAGAAACCAGAGCACATGAAGAAACCTCGGGTTTACATCCCGTACAACGCCGTGCAGAACGACAGACGCGGCGTGGAACACATGGACGACATGATGGAGGTGAGAGCAGAGACACGGTCAGTTGGTCCAAACACATGGACTTTCTCAATCTCACTACTCTCTGTCCATCTCCTCCTCCAGGAGCCCACACAGGCCCATCCACCTCCTCAAACAGAAACCCCACGATCTCCACCCTCCTCCAAATCAGAGAAAGCTCCTGAGAAACCCTCTGACTCCACCCTCTCTCCCTCAGTGGCCCTGCTGCGATTACTGCAGACGGCCTTTAACAGGCACACGGCTCTGCAGAATCCCCGAGACCCAACCAGAACCTCCTCCTCCTCCTCCTCAGGCAGGAGGCAGCAGCAGCAATTGCACCGGATCTCCTCCCCCGTTCCCACCAGACTCCCCCCTCAGCAGCTCTACCAGGCCCTGGATCTTATCAACAAGTACCGAGGCCCCGGGGACAATGTCTACAACGACTACAGCGACGATTTCTACAGTAACAAACACTACAGGCACAGAGACGACCTCCTGCTGCAGGCTCTGGTCGACATGATCGGTGATGATGGGATGTGAAGTCATGAGGAGATCGAAGAGAGAGGGGGGAGAGGAGGAGAGGAAGAGGAGAGGAAGAGGAGAGGGAGAGGAGGAGAGGGAGAGGAGAGACAGGAGGGAGAGGAGGAGACATAAGAAGAGAAACAAAATAATATGAAACATGTTCTTGTTGGGAGGAGGCAGAGAAGGAAGGAAACAAACTCTGGACCACGTTCACCCTGGACCCATTTCAAGGCTCTGTAGTGAAGACAGGACCAACAGGGTTCAACCTCAGGCCCGGGGGCCAGATTATCATCTAGTAATCCCGTCCATCAAGACTGACCAGATTATGTGATTGGTTTGTGTTGTGATTCTTTTTTCCACGGTTTCTCTACAGATGCATCTGAGCTTCTGTGCATGACTTCTCCATGTTGTTCGTCTTAGTTGATCCATTATCTCCTCACCCAGAACCTGTGTCCAGTTTGAGGACCAATGTGGCCCCCGGGTCAGAGGTTTGCCCACACCTGATCTAGACAAACTAACAAATTAGAAAAACAGTCATTAGTTAAAGGATCATAATCAGTAACTAATACAAATCCAGATCAGAACCAGTTGATTATTGAACCCATTGGACCTGAGTCTGATCTCATCAGTTCTACTAGAACCTGTGATGGTTCGTCAAACTGTGAGGTCATGGAACAGTATTTCATATAATGAACCTGATTTAACGTTGTTTTAAAAGCATCTAAGACAAACTAAGGCCTGGGGGCTGGATGTGACCCATTTACCTGTGTGATCCGGTCCACCAAACTGGTCCAAAACCTTGAATCATCTTCTATGGTGTAGAGGATTTCATACCTGCCCTGAACATGGACTCCTGGGATTGGTTCCCAGAGAATCACATGGCCTTATGGCGCCTCCCTGGTGGCAAGTCATATTACAATTGTGGTGAAAATTATCTGCTCAACTATTATTATTATTATAGCAGGTAACATGAGATGGTGAAGCTCAGATCTGCTGAGATGAATCCACCTTGACTCTCCCTACAGTTTAATTTGACTTCTGTTGTTCAACTTTAACATCATTGACTTCAACCTAACACTTTGACCCCGTGTGTGTGTGTTGTTACATGTGGAAGTGAGGAGCAGCTTCATGGAGATGAAGAGTGAAAACGACCAAATCATTTCCTGATTTCCCAGAAGATCTGATCTAAATTCATCGTTTCTGTCGACTGCGGTTTATTATCTGAGGCAGATCTGGTCTGGAGTCAGCTGTCTGCAGGGAGGTTAGGGATTGGCTGAGGAGCTGGGGGGCGGGGCAGACGAGAGGGAAGAAAACCAAAGTCTTCCACTCCTCCTCTCTGTTTTTTGTTTTCTCCAGAAATGCTGCAGATCTGATGCGTTCATGGTCATCAGTTCATCTCATGGTCATCTGTCCTTATCTCTGAGGAGAACCAGATGATTTGGTCTCAGCTCTTCACTGCCTGCTCAGCAGGACACATCTATATACTTTATCTGGACTAAAGAAGGTCCAAAAAACACAGATGTTCTTCAGTATTGTTTTGTTTCCACAGATTTCTGACACCAAAGCATCATAAAGTTTTATTTTCATATCTTTTATGTGTGTCTAATGTCTGAGACCTGAAACCTCCACAGAGGTCGGAGCAGTAGATGTTCAATTTGACTCCTTCAACAAACCAGGCTTTTCTTGAAGTTCTACCTTCTTCAGGGAGGCTGCAGTGATGTCGTCATTTACAAACTTTAGAGAGAAGACGTTACTGTTGATAAGAAGTCTGATTTTTTTTTATTTTATTTTACTTATAGATCATGTCTTGATCATAACAAACCCTGAGTGAGTTGGACTCAGATTTATCTCCTCTGTCAGTTCTTTGCTCCAGAGAAAGTAAAAAAGATTTAGACGGAGGACTTTTAGAGTTTTTATCTTATTCTAAAAATGTAAACGTCACATTTTTAGTCTTTCACAAACAAACACTGCCAACATTGTCTTTTTATTTAATGTGTCACCGAGTCATGAACGGATGATCATGTTCTGTAGAGACATCTTTTGTCCAACGCTTCAAGCTTTCGTAAATGTAAATGTCAACGTAAAGTTTTAACCTTTTCTCCACAGATTATTTTATTGATGTTAATCTGTAGTGTTTCTAATGAAAGCTGTAATGGAGCCTCCGTGTAGACCTGCTGACCTACCTATCCACCTGCTGACCTACCTATCTACCTACCCATCATCCTGCCCAGCTTCTCTGCCAACAAAGAGACAGGAAACAGAAGATGTTTCTGATGAAACATTTTCTCATGTAGCTCCTCTTCCTCCTCCTCCTCTTCCTCCTCTTCAGCCTGTGCCGTTTTTATCATTTTGTTTGTGTTTTGCCGACGCTTTACTCAGAAGTTGTTTACATTGATATTTATGTATATGTGTATAAATCCAGGTAAAGATAAATAAATTTATCATAATAAACTGCAAATCCACATCTGGAGTCTGGGTCTGAATTTATTTAACATCCGATTATCTAGTTTCCGACTGCACTTGAATGCATCTTCTCTTCTTCTTACATCTTAATGTAGCACAAACCAAATGAGAAGAAGCGACTGTTTATAATCGTCCACTGAAAGATAATCGATAACATGATAATATTTATATTTTTATCTATATGAGTTGCTGCCACCTAGTGACTGGAGGCAGTTGTTATTGACAATAACAACTGCTTTTGTTGTTTTTTTTTTATTGTTGAACTGTAAACCTGATTTTTTCCCTTTCCTTTTCTTTTCCTCTTTTGCTCCTCCCATCTTCACAGATCTCCTCACACATCTGGTCTTTGGTTTTGCTCGACTGTTGAACTCAGAGCAGAAACACAGGAGGACGGCATGTGGGGCAGAGGAAGAGGAACATTTTCCAAGGAAAAGCTGTGAGGAGGGAAAAGAGGAGGTAAAAAAAAGAACATTTGAAGAATCCTTCGTGCAGATGACGGACGCAGGCAGAGACTTTCTGAGAAATGATCTTGAGCCTGAGCTGAAGTTTCTGTGTTCGTGTGTTTCTTCATATCAGGTCACGTTATGGCTCTGTTTCCATTCTGCAAGACGTCCTCTGGTAGGTACAGTACACCCACAGACACTGCTTCTCCTCCTCCTCCTCCTCCTCCTCTGATTATGTCATCAGTCTGGACATTTTCCTTTTTCATTTGGTGAAAGTCTTGTTTACTTTAATGATGAGACACCAGGAGAAGTGAGAAGAAGTTTGGGAGAACGTTTGAGTCGCCAGGATCTTCAGGCCAACAAGAGCCTGAATCACTTTAGGAGCAAAGATTCTGCAAATCCTGGAAACACGTGCATCTCCTCAGAACTCAAGTGGGTTTTATTCCTAACAGCTGAACCTCTGAGTCTTGGAGATCTTTGATTTTAAGATATCTTAAAGAGTGAGACATCACGTCTAGTGGTTCAGGAAGTGGACTTGAGTCCACAAGGTTTCAGGTTCTAATCCTGCAGCTGCCAGGATCACAGCACTGTCCTGACCCTCAGGATGACTGACAGTATGGAGCTGTGTGATTTGGGTGTCAGTGGTGGAGACCAAGTAATGACAGAATGAATGTCAGTCCAGATTCTCTTTCTTTCTTCTGTCACTTTGATTTGTTTGATTTTCTCAACCAAACTCCGTTGATATCCATGTCCATCTCTGTCCATGTCTGTCTTTGTCTTGTACAGGAGCCGTCAGAGTGACCAGAACTCATCTTGTCCTCTACACTTTCCTCTTTTCTCTTATCGTCTGTAAGTCTGACCAGATCACAGTGTTTGTCATAACTTCATGTATCTATGTACAATGTTAAGTCGCATCAGGTCCGATCGCCAGAAAGTCGCACGAAAAATAGTAGCAAAAATCGATCGTAATGACTTGTACATTTGACCAAATCTGTGCTGTTGAACTAAAGCTACTGTCCAACTTTTCATAGACCTTAGTCGTCCTCGTCTTTTTGCGCCATAACATCATTTGCATCAATTACATCCAATCCACTTCAAGTCACAGTCAAAAAAAATATTGTTTAAAAGATTGAAGAGATTATACTGAAACCAAGTTATTATTGATGTCTTTTTGACAAAGACAATTTTCCAACGTCATGTCTTTCTTCCTCAGATTTCCTCTGGGGTCATAAAGCTCCCTCTAGTGGTCGATCGTCTCATTCAACCTTTCACAGTTTGAGTTTAAAGAAGGAAGGATTGACCACAGACAAGATCATCATCAAGGCAGATCCACAGTGGCCCATGGAGACACCATGGGGTGCTCCGCTGGTGTGGGGCGACAGTCAGATCTCGACGTGGCGCAGAGCGAAGTTTTCTCAACGGGAAATCCACACGGGCCTGCTGACCCTGGTGGTGGGATCTTACAAACATTTCTTCCATCGCTTCCTCTCCTCAGCTGAGACCTTCTTCCTTCCCGGTCAAATCGTCACCTACTACATCCTGACAGACAGCCCCCATTCCCTGGAACTTCCCAACAAGCTGGGACCTGAGAGGCAGCTGAAGGTGATTCCCATCGCTGAGTCTCCCAGGTGGGACAGACTGGCCTATCGGCGCATGTCCTTGATCGCGGACGCCATCAGAGACCCCATCAGCAGCGAAGTGGAGTACATCTTCTGCGCTGACGTGGACCAAACCTTTCTGGCTCCTGTGGGAGAGGAAATCCTCGGTGACTTGGTGGCGACCTTACACCCGGAGCTCTACGGAATGCCCCGGAAAGCATTTCCCTACGAGTCGGAAGAAGGGTCGTCGGCCTGTGTGGAGGAAGAGGAAGGAGACTACTACTACACCTCCGAGTTGTACGGTGGACTGGTGTCGGAGGTCTTCAAACTGGCTCGCTCCTGCTCCATGCTCATCGTCCAGGACCAGGGTAACGGGGTGGTGGCCCGGGGCCTGGAGGAGAGTTACCTCAACCGCTACCTGATCGACCACAGGCCAACGTGTGTCTTATCACCTGAGTACAGCTGGTGGGAATCGTCCCTGACTGCTGAAGTGCCTGTGAGCAGGTTGGTCTCCTTGGGAAGACAATGTTCATCCTACGACAAAGAGACAAAAATAAAGCACCGGTGCTAATGGAACGTGGACAAACCAACCAGGATTGGTGTAAGATTTGAAAAATGATACCACGGTGAATTGTTGGATTCAGATCATGGAGAATTGATGCCAAGACTTGGAGTAAAGTTGAAGATGTTTGACGTGTTTGTTCAAATGTATTGGTGAAGTGGAAAGATCTTCATATTCAATCCAATGTCTGAGATACAGAGACGTCCACATCATGGATCTCACAAAAAATATCTTGAACTGGTGAAGGACACTTCTTTTCTTCTCCTCTGGTCTGGTCCCTTCTTCTTCTCGTGTTTCCACAGTGAATCCTTCTCCTCCATCTCCACCAGTCCTCTGTATCTTCTACTCTGACTCCAACT